>CM045891.1:30363971-30546471 GCA_025169545.1 Anguilla japonica | reverse complement strand
GCTTTCTATGAAATCTACATGTACAGTGTAGATCTACAATTACAAACATGTTTGTAATGAGTTATAATGCTGCCATAATACAGTATAAGCTTAGTTATAAACACACAATGGCTCATAATGTCCTACATTATGGAATTTCCCCATGGCAAGACCAGCTTTTTACATATCCCTTTCCTTCTTTCCAAGCTTTTTCCCCTGTTGGCAGGTTAACTGATACCGACACAAGAGTGCATTCTAACTGGACTGCTTGGCTGCATAGAGTGTGACGGGAAAATTTGGTGTGAAGGAACAGTCATTATACTGTGGCCATTGCACAGGAATACTGAGATCACTGACCAATCAGAATCAAGTGTCCAGCAAAGCAGTGGTGTAAGAATAAACATTGTATTTTCAATCGATTGTTATAGCGCCACCATGTGGCCGGTTTGGTTATTCTCCATTTGGCATATCAGTCTTCTCAGTGTGCCTTGTTCAGTAAAACACATTCTCCTGGGAACGTCTGTAGAATAATAATAATACCAGTGATTAAAATAGGTTGCCTACTGTGATAGTTTGTCCACTAATAAAAACACAGACACAACACGTGTGGTATTTCCTCCTAAATGACAGAAAAGAGTACATTTGATGTTGGCTATACCCTGGAAGTATTCATCACACCCAATGCATTTGTGCGCTTCCACCTACACTAACTACAACAATAACACATATGGTAGCCAACGACATGGCAACCGCATCAAACAGATCCAAAGCACACACACACAGAAATTACCTCGAATATACAGCGCCCATCAGAAGTATCGGAACAGTATAGTGCAATTTGTTATTTTTTGTTCTGTACTTAGGGCATCTGAATTTGAGATCAAAAAGTGAACGTGAGACAAAAGTACATACAAGTAGCTTTTATTTCACTGTATTTATGTGCGTATGTAGTTTACCATTTTACAGAAACAGTTGTTTTTGTGTTGAGTCCCCCCATTCTCAGCTGTGCAAAAGTAAGTTAACCGATGACTGAAAGGTGCTAACGGTTGCTCAGGTGTTTCCCTTTGCATGGATTTTTCATGTATAAAAAAACACTCAGCAGTAATTAAAGCTGGTTGTCTGTACCTTTGCCTCATATTCATCATTTGATCTCAAATCCAAATGGCTTGATTATATAGCAAAAATAGCTAATTTCTCTCCCATACTTTTGGAGGGCACTGTATGCGGCCCATTCTAGAAGCCTCTGTGACCTGACTCTTCTGTTCAATAGAATTTTTCTCATTCTTGAAGGGATGGCAGAGTTTGGTGTTTCCTCCGAAAAAGTTTCCTCAAGGACTTCCATAATTCTCATTTGGCCAAAGAGCAAATTAGACACAACAACAGTGAAACCGTCCATATGATTTTGAAAGGAGAAAAATTGGCGCAGATATGTCTTCAAGTAGTCTTAGAATTGGGGGTGCCTATCCAAGACATGAGTAGCATTATCAGAGGACCTGTGAGTTCACAGAAAAAAATGTGGTCATTAAATATGGCCAGGTTGCGCGAGACTAAATTATGGATGTGCTTAGATGATAATGACATTACCTGACCTCTCCTAAAACTAAGCCCTTGTGAATGGGGTTTGTGCTGGGTTTTGGGGTGGAACGTGGAGTTCTGGGGCATGAGCCCTATGTGGCAGAAGCAGTAGTTCACAGTCAATCCTACAGTCCAACCCCAAACAATAATACATCATGATTCTGCTTGCAGTTTAAACCCAGTTTAAATGGTTTTATATCATGGAGCATAAACCCACAATAACCAACTTAATTAGCCAAATAATTACAACACACATTTATTTATCGGAATAACAAAACAGTATGTTTGTTTCATTCAGTAGTCACTGCGTTCGATGGCTTCCTGTTTGTATTCATGGAGACAGTTCTTATTTTCTTCTCATGTCCTTATTTTTACAGCTGTCCCTCTGTCCGCAGCCGTGGTTCGAGTTTACTGCCCCGTGCAGACTGTGCGCTCTGTTTTGTGTATTAATCCGTGGACATGCGTTCTCATTTTTAGTCATCCAAGCTGTTTTCTTCTCTCTCTGCTTAAACTGTAAACTGAGGGAGGGGGCTGGGGCCTGGGTCTGTAAGAAACCAGAAGAAAAAAAAACTAAACGAAAGTAGCGGAAAGTGTTTGTCGGTTTTGTTTGGGCCTTTTGTTTGGCGGATTGCTGTTGACAGAAACATCATAAGCCGAGGTGCGACTCGAGGGACAGAGTTAAACTGTCTGCATTAGAATTCCTTCCCTGCTCACAGTCATCATGTACAACACCATCTCTCTCTCTCTCTCTCCTGTCTCTGCAAGTGCAACAGGAAAGCAAATCAATCTGGGTCAGAGATAGACAGAGAGAGGGGGAGCAGAGAGACCACCCAGTATCATTTCTGCAATGTTTTAAATTATGTATTGATTTATTATTATTAGTAGTGTGCATGTGTTAACATGTGTCCAGATCTTTTACTTATTATAATTCCCAATTTTTCTGCCTGCAGCTGTTCCCACAGTTTTTTTCCTTAGATAAATGAATCTTAGTGCACATATACCACCCAGTATGCAGAATGTTGCTTATGCTCTGTTAGCCAAAAGAAAGTTTTGGTCTGTACCCCTTTAAAGCCCCCCCCCCCCCCCCAAAAAAAAAAATCCCATGGAAATACACATGGAATTTCATAACATTCCATACAGACTGCTGTGACAAAACAATGGACTAAGAAATATTCTATTGTGCTGAAAGCATACCAACCGTGTATAATAGATATTATGTAGCCCTCTGGCTGAAACACACACACACACACACACACACTAGGCTATAAAAATGTTTTTGTCATTTGTCAGCGTTACGTTATACTCAAAATATAAGAAAAATCTCATTTTTAATTTTGGTAAAATTATTCAAAGAAAACATTTTTTCAAAAGAATTCATATTTTCAAAAAATAAAGTGGTCATTTTGAACTTCTTGTTTCACTGAGATATAAATATGAATTTTTGCCATTAGGGCAGTAATTTAAGCAAGTTATAATTTTGTAATATTTTGTTAGTTCAGGTGGTGCTGGTCTGTGATGGGGGGAGGGGTTGTGGATGGACAGTTAAGGTGTTTATGCTGCTGTGCACGCTATTTACCATAAAATAAAAAATAAAAATCAAGGGTATATTAACCAAAAAATACAATCATGAATGAAAATGAATTCAATGTAACATTTGTGCACGTGATTTTATTATTTTGCACTCAGCAAGGCAAAGGTAATTTTTATTTCCTATTCAATTTAAATGAATTTTAAAAATACGATTTTGTTTCCGACATTTCACCCACAGGGAAACGTAGTTGTGTCCAGGCTGCCTCGTTTTTAATTTAGCCAAATTAATTGACAAAAATACATTTTTATGGGGGAAGGCGGTAGGATTTGGCAGGCTAAAAAAATATTTCTGGGTGGTCATATTTTTTTTACCGCGGGTCACCGGTTGCCAACCCAAGCTTTACATCAAAAAGAAAATACCTGCTAATACATTTTCAGAACAGTAAGAACAGTTTTGTCAAATGAACACTTCAAATTCTTGAAAGTGATTGCACGGGGTCTTAAATAGCACTTCCATCTTCTGCCAGGTGGCCTTCTGCATTTCCTGTAAAACCGCGTAAATTCCCGAGTACCCAATGACACGTCCGCTGACACGCCCTCGGACACGCCCACGCGGATTCTGGCTGACGTACCTGGCAGCTGCGATTTTCAGCTGAGTCAGGGGTCCTTGTCAGAAGGGGGGCATTAGAACCCTGCAAAGTGATTTGTCGGCTGAGGTCACATGACAGGGGCAGTGTGCTGAGCCGCGTTCCCACTCAGCGCGATCTGAGGTGCCACATGGCGACTGAAGTGATATAGTGGCTGACTGCATTAAGATAATGGAGTTAATGAGAGGATCAGCTGTTGCCAAAGCACACAGATCCATTGCCGCTGCCGCTAATGTGACTTAGTCCTGGGGTATTCTTTATGTCTCGCTCTCTCGCTCTCTCTCCCTCCCTCTGTCTCTCTCGCCCTCAAAGATACAGACTGGCTTTCTTAGCGTGACAGGACTTACCCGGCGCTGCCCGAGCATTTTAATAAATGGATGTACAAGATTGACTCACTGTCTCCTCCCTCTGTCAGAACAAAACAAAATAAAAAAAGAATCTATCACTCCCTATCGCCAAACTTCCCCCTGTATCTCTTCTTATTTCTCCTCTCTCTCTGTCACTCTCTCTCTCTCACACACACGCATGCGTGCACACACACACACACATTCTCTCTCAATTTCAATTTAAGGTGCTTTATTGGCATGGCATGCACAGTGTTGCCAAAGCAAGAGTTACAAAGACCAACAGTAATAACAAAATATAGATAAATAAATTGAATGAAAAAATAATAATAATAATAATAATAATAACCAAACAATAATAAAATAAAATAAAAATCATCTTTCTCTCTCTCACACACACACATTCATGCACACATATACATACACACACACACTTTCTCTCACACGCACTCACACACATGCACACTCTCTCTCTCACACACACACACACACACACTCTCTCAGGCACGCACACACACTTTCTCTTTCAGGCACACACACACAGACACAAACACACACTCTCTCTCTCCCTTCCCCTCTCTCTCTCTGTTGGAAGAGACGGGCTGGGCTCTTCCTGGTGACTTTGATGAATGACACGTCCCACAGGGATAGGTGCTCCATCTGCTCGCCCTCCCCCCACCCCCAGAGGAGAGCTCTGCCTCTGTCCAGCACGTTTCATCCTGACAAACTGTTTATAACTGCTGTTTCGCTCTCTGATTACAGCTCCCCGAACCCCTCTCTCTGTCTCTCACTCTCTCTCTCTCTCTTCCTCTCTGTCTCTGTCTCTCTTGCTTTCTCTCTCCTTCTCTCTGTCTCTCCCGTTCTCTCTCTCTTCCTCTCCGTCTCTTTGTCTCTGTCCCTCTCGCTCTCTCTCTCTTTCTGTCTGTTTCTCTCTTGCTCTCTCTCTTCCTCTCTGTCTCTGTCTCTCTCGCTCTCTCTCTCCTTCTCTCTGTCTCTTGTCTGTCTCATGCTCTCTCTCTTCTTCTCTTTCTCTGTCTCTCTTGCTCTCTCTCTCTCCTTCTCCCTGTCTCCCTCTCGCTCTGTCACAAACATTCTCCTTCTCTTGTACCCAAATCCTGCACATGCACTTTTCTGCTTCATAATTTTGTTGTTTAGCATCCATCCACCCTGCACCCTGACACTTCACACACCCTTCCCAGAATTCCTTTCCAAGTGAGGCAGAGAGTTTTGCCTCCGCCACAACAATCACCCGCCTCCCCACCCTAAGCTGCCCATTACTGGGTGTGTGTGTGTGTGTGTGTGTGTGTGGGGTGTATATAGTGGCTGTCTCTTCCCAGATTAGTAGTCTGTCTCCCAGTTTGCACCCCAAAGGGGTTAAAACTGAGGGTAAAATAACTTTGAATAAATAAAACATGGGGACCTGTTTAGTGGCATATGGGGTGGAGCTGCCATCCTGCATACTAATGAAGCCAGTCCCAGACCAGCCGCTGACAGGAATGTAGATATCAGCAAGCGGGAGTGACAGCGCCGTGTTAAAACCCCAGAAGTCCGCATGCACTTTGGGATTTTTAAGAGTATTTCCCTACACGGAGCTGCCTTCCAGTAAAGGCTTTAGAACATGTACCTGCTGTCAGGTATATGTCTTCACTGTAACTCAGTAATGTAGCGCCCTCAGCATAGTGGTTTTTCTTTGGGCCTGTTGGCCCTGGACGCATGCTTGCTACTTATCCTTTACGTCCCAGAAGTTATGATTGAAGTTGAACATGCTGATTGTATATATTTTAGGTAAATTGAAAGATCTGGCAGGTCTTTGTTTGTCTGGCCACTGTTTCTCTTAAAATACCCACACCCATACTGCCTCTCTCAGAACTGAAGTCTTCCCATAAGGAAAAAAAAAGGTTTTGTGGAACTCCCTGTGAACTACATGTAATAATATATATACTTATATTTCTTAATCTATTTATTACACACGTTTACATCATATATTTACATCCATTTCAAATATATTGTATAACTACATTTAACAATTCTAAATTGGCTGCTTTTGCATATTTATGATGTATTTAATATATGTTAATACATATATGTGCTTACATATAATGCATATATTTTCAAATATATTTAAATCCATATTGTTAATTTATTATTTCATATATATATTACACAATATATTTAAATTGAATATGATTTTAATTTACCAGTGTATATTAAAATATGTTACTATTCCATATGGATTCTACTGGTGTGCATTTAACAAAACAAACATTCTTGATTAAGCTCTGTACTCAATCTCCCATCAGCCCCTTTGTCTTTTGAATGCAGCCCTGACGTGTTGTATTTTTGCATCCTAACTGCAGGAGAATCCTTACTCGGGCCTGTATTCATAAAGCATCTCAGAATAGAAGTGCTTAGATCAGATGTCCCCCCGTCCAAATGCTATCCTAATTAACTGATCCTAGATCAGCACTCCAACACTACCATGAGACGCTTTATGAATATGGCATCAGCCTTCTCATATTAATCTTCCTTCTCATGTCATACACATTGCAATTGGCTAGTGGCAGTTAAAATACAAATAGAGAGAGAGGCAATAAAAAGGGACTCAGGAAAACAGTTTTCACAAACGGCGTTTCTACAAATTGCAGAAATTCTAATTTCGTTGGACGAATGAATGGTTCTGAGGAATGGTTCTCTGTCTCTGCGAGCCGCTGTGATTGTGCAGTGCGTCGAGCTGGGCGAACGCACGTGCTCTGCGCGGGCGGCGTGCCGGCGTGTCGGAGTGTCCGTTTTTGGGGGACCCCAGCGCTTGTTGAAGACGGGCAGGGTCTCCGGGACGGCCCGGCTGTAAACCGACACGGCGCTGAGGCCTGAAGCGCGCGCGGCTCACCAAAGCGCGGCCCTAAATTAAACACAGACGCACAGGTGGGTGGCCGCACAATCCTCATTTAATGAAGGGTCGGGGGGAGGGGGGGTACTTGGGGGGGGGGGGGGGCTTTTAATTTGTCTTACAAGAGATCTGCCTATCTTCAAACGCGCTCTCGGCGAAGTGCAGCGCCCGCTCCGCTAATGTGTCCGCGGACCGTGAGACAAAGGCCTCACAGTAACGAGGGCTCCGCTGCGGCCAGCGCTGAGAGCTTCGGCAGTCACGAGGGCTCGGGGTCTTCCTCCGCTCCCTCCCTTTCAAACCCCATTACCTCTCCTTCAGGATCTATTGATCCTGCCGAAGCGCAGGAGCGGCGCAGGAAGGTACACGCCGGGCGCTTATTCAAAAACGCTGCACTTATCCCGCCCGCCCATTCAGAACCCGCGCAGCCTTAATTAACCAGTCGCACGGAGATCGTTCTTACGGGGACGTGATAGGCGCTTTCTGCAGGGAGTAAATTAAGTGGAGTAAATCAGTTCCATGTTGAGTGATTGCCTAATATACTTACCCTACATGCAACTATAGCGCACTACTATATACTGCGCTACAAGGCATTAGGTGCGGGTTGGCTTTGGAAACGGGGTGTGTGTCGGCATACGTAACAGTGTGTGTGTGTGTGTGTGTGTGTGTGTGTGTCTGTGCTTGTATATTTGGAGTGTTTGTGTGCATGCATGTATGTGAATCGATCTGTGCTGTGTGCGCATGCTCTGTGGGTGTGTTTGTGTGTGTGCTCACTCTGTGTGGATGCCTGTGTGTGTGTGTGTGTGTGTGTGTGTCTGTGTCTGTGCGTGAATCACATTTCCCTTTGCTTTGCTGTAGGGCCCTAAAGGGACCGTTTGTGTCTATTGTGTCACCAGAGCTGATCAGATGATCTCATGAAGTTCTGCAGCGCTAAACCTGAGCCCTGTGCTGCTACCCATCGCCGTCCGTCCGTCCGTCCGTCCGCCTTTCAGTCGGTCCGGTCTGTCGGCCCGTCTGTGGTGGATGTGTCCTCTTTATTTTGGCAGTGGTTGGAGGTATTAATACTATAATTAGCGACTTAATTAGAGTTGGGAGATGAGTGACAGTTTGAAGTCAGTGAGTCAGGCGCAGGACTGCGCAAGTTGTGCTGCGGGCGAGCCGTGTGTAAAACCTCTTATAGAAAGCGCCTCGGAGAGCGTCGTCTCTGAATCAGGGCGCGCGCTCGGTCTATCAGGGGGTACGGGGGCGGGATTAGTCACGCTAATCCCCCCCCCCCCCCCACTACCCCACCCCTGGTGACATGGGCCCAACTGTGGCCTCCAGGGGCCAGGGATTAAGGAAATTTCTCAGTGGCTGAGTGGATTAGCGCTTGTCATACACAGCCAGTGTGAGGGAGCCTTTTCAACACCAGAGGCCCAGAGAGAGAGAGGGTCGGGACGAGGCGGGGCCGGTGATGTCGGCCTTCGTGACACCGACAGGGAAGGGGAGGCGAAGGATGTCGGCCTCCGAGACACATCCAGGCTGAACAGGGCCAGTGATGACATCAAATTGGACACACTCTGGGTGGTGCTGTCAATCTTACTGGGAAACACCCAGAGTGGGCAGGGCAAGTGATGTCAATTCCCAGAACAACCCAGGTTAAGATCAGGGGATGGGGCGTGAGGTCACTGGTCATTACACACTAGTTTTTACTCAGAAGACTGTACTTAATCCACTTCTGATGGTTTACTTTTGCCAGACAGCAATTTAATAACCAAAAATGATGACCGTGAACATTTTTGGATCATAGGTGATATAACCGTATGATTTTTTTTTTTTTGAGCTCCCAGAATAGGACCACGTTTGTGTTACCGGTGAGACTTCGGTGTGACGAGTGTGGTGTTCAGTCCAGGCTGAGAAGTTAAGCCGGTGTCTTAATTAAACGTGCGCGGCACGCCTAGCTGTATCCACTGCGCTTTAATGCTGGACGGGGCCTGTGTTCAGTAGGGTGTGCTCTGCATTTGTTCTGTATGTAAATGCAGGGCTTAGTGCTTACTCTGCATATGCTGACATTTCTCCTCGAACAAATAATGTCAATATCACATCAATAAAGTGCTGCTAATTTTTACAAGCCATCCCCGAGCGCCCCCCTCATCCGCACATTTTTCTACATCAAAGTTCACGATCTGGCTCCGCTAATCTGGTATTAAAATGAAAAAGGTGACCTTGTCCAAATTAATAAGTGAGTGTAGAAATGTGCTTTCAACATATGAAAGGTTAAGCAAAGGTCACTTCAACTGCTGTGCAGCCCCCCCCCCCCCCCCCGCCCTGACAGATTCCTGAGCCAGGCACCTCAGATCTCACATCTCCCTTATAAAAGCAGCACACCCTGCAAACCGCGCACACACACACACACACACACACACGCACACGCACATACACACACACACACACACACACATGCACACACAAGCACACACACACATGCACATATGCATACACACACATGCGCACGCACACACACACACACACACACACATGCACATGTGCACACACACACACACACACACACGCACGCACACACACACACCTCTCTATTCCTGTTATCTCTGCCCTGTTTTACTTTTTGCACTGTCTTTCCTCAATTGCAGAAACTCCTCTCACTCATTATCAGTGCAAGTCTTCATCACTCTTAGCATTGACTTTCCTCAGTTTGCGGACTGGTCTTCCTCACTCAGAGAGGTGGTCTTCCTCACTCATAGAGATGGTCTTCCCCACTCACAGAAGTGGTCTTCCTCACTCGTAGAGATGGTCTTCCTCACTCACAGAGCTGGTCTTCCTTATTCTCAGAGCTCGTCTTCCTCACTCATCTAGATGGTCTTCCTCACTCTCAGAGCTGGTCTTCCTCACTCATTGAGATGGTCTTCCTCACTCTCAGAACTGGTCTTCCTCACTGTCAGAGTTGGTCTTCCTCACTCAGAGCTGGCCTTCCTCACTCATAGAGATGGTCTTCCTCACTCTCACAGCTGGTCTTCCACACTGTCAGAGTTGGTCTTCCTCACTCTCAGAGCTGGTCTTCCTCACTCATAGAGATGGTCTTCCTCTCTCTCAGCACTAGTCTTCCTCCCTCTCAGCACTGGTCTTCCTCACTATCAGAGCTGGTCTTCTTCACTCATCGAGATGGTCTTCCTCACTCATAGAGATGGTCTTCCTCTCTCTCAGAGCTGGTCTTCCTCTCTCTCAGCACTAGTCTTCCTTCCTCTCAGCGCTGGTCTCCATGTTTTTTGTCCTTTCTCTGCCCTTTTCCTCGCTGGCTGCTTGCTCTGTCTGGCTTGGCCTGGCTGATCTCTAAGCAGGTGACTTGATTACGCTGAAATCAGGCAGAAAATGTCGTCTTCGGGCCACTCAAGTGAATCAGTCAAATTATCGAGTGGCAAAACTAATGCGGTGCCTGGGGCCAGTGGAGCTGCCACTTCCTATAAGTCAAGCCTTCAGTCAGTGTAAAATTGTTTTTATTTTATTCTCTGTTTCATTTATTATGGCTATTGGAGCTAATCCGGGACGCAAGCTGCAGCCAGTGCGCCTGTCACTATTGTTTCTGCTTCTACGCCCCTGTTTTCACACCGAATGCTTCTGCCGCCCCCCCCCCCACCCCCCCCCCCGCCCCAGTTGCCTGTGTTGATGTGAGTTTTTAGAGTGAGGGAGTGACTGGAGACCTCTGCTGTGCTCATCGATCACCTTCCGCCGGTTTGGACTGACCAACCAGGGGCCGCCGGGCCCGGGAAGGGCCTCTGTGTTTTTCCTTGACTGTTCGCCCTCGCCTTTCTTCCCCATGACACGTTCTTTTATACTGAACAATAGAGGAAAGGCTTCAAATGCGCTCGGATTTGCTGAGTCCTTTTAGGGGGCGTGATGAATGGAGACACACAACTTACCTATGCCAAGCCGAGGCAGGTTTTTAAACATTTTAAACCAAATTAATTTTACTTATTTACCTACAATAGATTATTCAGGTGGCAAACAGGCACTCGCACACACATGCTCATGCAGGTTGCTTTATGTGTTTCCTCCAGTTTTTTTTATTTTATCTAGTGACCCGTCAGGCGTTCAGGCGGCTAGGCTGCAGGTATCTCCCAGGGGGCCCCCCAGTGGATGGGAGGAGAAAAAGCAGCTCTTTTCCTCTGTCCTCTCTTGTGGCTTTTTTAAAGGCGAGGGGAAAAGAAAGCAGGAAAGCTCAATCGAATGCAGATGAGAGCCAGAAGCTCAAGGTTAGCGCTGAAGTTGGGCCTGTTGCTTGTGGTCGAGTGCTGGAATAAACAGCAGATGTCCCGCAGGGTACCAGACAGGCTGTTTTAATGATCCACACACCCAGGACTCCCTTTGAAGCAGGAAGGAGGTGAAACCTTTGTTCTTCAGTAATTAATGGTATTAATAAGGGGTGGTCGATCACCAGTAGGCCAAGAAGCAAGACGGCAACAAACAGAAGCCCAGACAAACTCTTTGCAGTTGAAGGAGATGTCTGAAGTAAACAGCAACAAAAGTCTCTTCAGTGCTTTGATGAACGTATTATTATGTTCTTTTCCTTAGTGAGACAGCTGCTATTTCTAGGGCGCAGGAAGTTATATTTTCTTTGCAAAATCGCAATCATTTTCGGATCAAATTTTTTTAACGATGAAGGGCATTGGACGGGCTCATTTCCCTGCAATCTGCCCAGACTGAATTACTCAGAAATCAGAGGCTGTTTGTTTCGGGCAATCTCTGGGATGTATGTTAAGTGAGTGCATGTATCTGTTTATGTGATTGTGTGTGTAAGTGTGTGCAAGTATGTGATTGTGTGAGAGTGTGTATGTGTTTGTGTATATGTGTGTGTATGTGAATATGTGAGTGTGTGTGTGAGTATGTGTATGTCTGAATGTGAGTGTGCGTATGTGTGTATGCGTGTGAGTATGTAAGTGGTTGTGTGTTTAAGTGTGTATGAGTGTCTGTGTTTGTAAGTATGTGAGCTTATGTGTTTATGAGTATGTGTATGTTTGAATGTGAGTGTGCGTATGTGTGTGAGTGTGTCAGTGTGTGTATGTGTGTGAGTATATGAGTGTGTGTGGGCAAATGTACTGTAAGAGAGGAGATAATGGGAGGGTGATGATGTTTTGTGTCTGCACAGAAAGGGGTTATTTGAGGTGAAGAGTACACAGAGTCGAGAGTTACACTCACACACCATTACTGTGCTAGCCTGTTGCAATGACCTGCGGGAGTACAGCACAGCCGTACAGAAGAAAACAGTCGCATTGGTTTTCATAAGCGGGGGATTGTCTTTGACTTCAACAAAATAAATACTGGCATCTTAATTAAAATGTTTCCTGAAACACTGATTAAAAACACAAAGGACTATTGAAATTCATTTCATTCACTGTACGTTTGCAAAGCTCTCATTGGCAATACATTATCGCTGAGGGTAATATATACAAACATCATAAAAATATCTCTGCCATTCACTGGCTGCAATAAACACAGAGGAAGTAATGTGTATGCAATATTATAATAAATGCACAATGAGAACCTGTCCTTTTTGCAGAGTGATAAATAATCTACATTTGAAAGTATTAGAAAGGGCCAATGAAGATGTGATTAAAGTGGTAAACCATTACTAATAAAATAGGTAATTAATTAGCTGGACTAGAACCCAGGCTTTGCATCAGAAATGGTCCCAATAAAAAAATCTTAATATAAACTTTCATATATTTACATTCTCATTACAGGTATTAAAAATGTTACTGCTGCAGTTTCAGAAAGGGCCGAAAGACTTTGAGGATGTAGAGAATGCATATTCTTCAAAATTAAAGATTTTTAATACATACTATGCTGTGTACCTTTAAAAAAATGTGTAAAGTCATTAATATCGCTGGAGTTATTCTACACCCTTTGTTACATGTTAATACAGTCATACCCTGGAGCTAACACAGCAAGTCACAAAATAAAAATACAACATGTCTTAGTTAATTAAAAAACAAAGCGGAGAGAGAGAGAGAGAGAGAGAGAGAGAGAGGAAGGAACGGGAGTGAGCGAGAGAGAAAGAGACCGTAAAAAGTGCTCTCCAAACACTTTCCGGCCTTCTCAGACTTTGAACACTTGGCCCATTTTTTTCTGCTTAAGTTGTGGATATTGGGCGGTAGGCCATGAGAACTCCGCTGGGTATGTCCATGAAACATTAACCACTTCCTCAGGTCGAAAACGCTCCTGCAATCACCACTGATCCTGGATCAGAGGGAGCTACAGACAGGGGAGGAACCGCAGTGTGATACGCGCTCACACAAACATGCAAACACACACACACACACACACACACACACACACACCAATAATAGCAATAACAGTAGTAGTACTGATTAATATTAGTATAATAATGTGTTTTTTTTTTTGTTAAAGAACAGTCCACATGTGATCCAGGTGCAGTGTATGCATGTTTGTTTGTGTGTGTGAACATATCCGTTTATGTGATTCTGTGTGTGCGTGTGTGTGTGTGTGTGTGTGTATGTATGTACGTATGTATTTGCGTGTGTGTATGTGTGTGTGGGTTTATGTGCGTGCATGTGTGTGTGTTGTGTATGTGCGTGTATGGGCATGTGTATGCGTATGTGTGTTTATGTGTATGCGTATGTGTGTTTATGGGCATGTGTATGCGTATGTGTGTTTGTGTGTATGTGTATGTGTGTGTATGTGCATGTGTATGCGTATGTGTGTTTGTGTTTATGTGTATGTGCGTGTATGTGCATGTGTATGCGTATGTGTGTTTGTGTGTATGTGTATGTGTGTGTATGTGCATGTGTATGCGTATGTGTGTTTGTGTATGTGTATGTGCGTGTATGGGTTATGTGTATGTATGTGTGTTTGTGTGTATGTGTATGCCAGGGCATGTGGTTTGTGTATGTGTAACCGTGCGTGTATGGGTGTGTGTGTGTGTTGTGTGTATGTATCGTGTATGCGTATGTGTGTTTGTGTGTATGTGTATGTGCGTGTATGGGCATGTGTATGCGTATGTGTGTTTGTGTGTATGTGTATGTGCGTTATGGGCATGTGTATGCGTATGTGTGTTTGTGTGTATGTGTATGTGCGTGTATGGGCATGTGTATGCGTATGTGTGTTTGTGTGTATGTGTATGTGCGTGTATGGGCATGTGTATGCGTATGTGTGTTTGTGTGTATGTGTATGTGCGTGTATGGTGTGTATGCGTGTGTGTGTTTGTGTGTATGTGTATGTGCATGTATGTGTGTGTGTGTTTATGTGTATGCGTATGTGCGTTTGTGTGTATGTGTGTGTATGTGCATGTGTATGCGTATGTGTGTTTGTGTGTATGTGTATGTGTGTGTATGGGCATGTGTATGCGTATGTGTGTTTGTGTGTATGTGTATGTGCATGTGTATGCGTATGTGTGTTTGTGTGTATGTGTATGTGCGTGTATGGGCATGTGTATGCG
Source organism: Anguilla japonica (assembly GCA_025169545.1). NCBI lineage: Eukaryota > Metazoa > Chordata > Actinopteri > Anguilliformes > Anguillidae > Anguilla > Anguilla japonica. The sequence goes on along the minus strand of CM045891.1, from coordinate 30,532,062 downwards.
TGTGTGTGTTTGTGTGTATGTGTATGTGCATGTGTATGCGTATGTGTGTTTGTGTGTATGTGTATGTGCGTGTATGGGCATGTGTATGCGTATGTGTGTTTGTGTTTATGTGTATGTGCGTGTATGTGCATGTGTATGCGTATGTGTGTTTGTGTGTATGTGTATGTGCGTGTATGCGTATGTGTGTTTGTGTGTATGTGTATGTGTGTGTATGTGCATGTGTATGCGTATGTGTGTTTGTGTGTATGTGTATGTGTGTGTATGGGCATGTGTATGCGTATATGTGTTTGTGTGTATGTGTATGTGCGTGTATGGGCATGTGTATGCGTATGTGTGTTTGTGTGTATGTGTATGTGTGTGTATGGGCATGTGTATGCGTATATGTGTTTGTGTGTATGTGTATGTGCGTGTATGGGCATGTGTATGCGTATGTGTGTTTGTGTGTATGTGTATGTGCGTGTATGGGCATGTGTATGCGTGTGTGTGTTTGTGTGTATGTGTATGTGCATGTATGCGTGTGTGTGTTTATGTGTATGCGTATGTGCGTTTGTGTGTATGTGTGTGTATGTGCATGTGTATGCGTATGTGTGTTTGTGTGTATGTGTATGTGTGTGTATGGGCATGTGTATGCGTATGTGTGTTTGTGTGTATGTGTATGTGCGTGTATGGGCATGTGTATGCGTGTGTGTGTTTGTGTGTATGTGTATGTGCATGTGTATGCGTATGTGTGTTTGTGTGTATGTGTATGTGCGTGTATGGGCATGTGTATGCGTATGTGTGTTTGTGTGTATGTGTATGTGTGTGTATGTGCATGTGTATGCGTATGTGTGTTTGTGTGTATGTGTATGTGCGTGTATGGGCATGTGTATGCGTGTGTGTGTTTGTGTGTATGTGTATGTGCATGTATGCGTGTGTGTGTTTGTGTGTATGTGTATGTGCGTGTATGTGCATGTGTATGTGTGTTTGTGTGTACGTGTATGTGCGTGTATGTGCATGTGTATGCGTATGTGTGTTTGTGTGTATGTGTATGTGCGTGTATGTGCATGTGTATGCGTATGTGTGTTTGTGTGTATGTGTATGTGCGTGTATGGGCATGTGTATGCGTATGTGTGTTTGTGTGTATGTGTATGTGCGTGTATGGGCATGTGTATGCGTATGTGTGTTTGTGTGTATGTGTATGTGTGTTTATGGGCATGTGTATGCGTGTGTGTGTTTGTGTATATGTGTATGTGCATGTGTATGCGTATGTGTGTTTGTGTGTTTGTGTGTATGTGTATGTGCATGTGTATGCGTATGTGTGTTTGTGTGTTTGTGTGTATGTGTAAGTGCGTTTATGGGCATGTGTATGTGTATGTGTGTTTGTGTGTATGTGTATGGGCATGTGTATGCGTATGTGTGTTTGTGTGTATGTGTAAGTGTGTTTGGAGCAGCGAGGCTGTAGACGGAGGTGAAGAGTGGGGTGTGGGCTCGGCTCACGGGGTTATTAATCAGATCCTTCCCTCCCTCCCACTCCTGTGCCGTGACACGGCAACTGCTGATGATACGTTCTGATCCGAACGCCCACCCAACGCCCACACACTGATTACAGCCCCAGCTGTACACGCGCAAACACAACCGAATTTAAAAGAAGAAAAAAAAACACATCTCACCCGCGGAAGCGCTGATAAGACCCCGCTGAGCTCTTTACTCACAATTAAAAATGCATTATTGCCTAATTCTGCCTTTTCCAGTCCCTTCGCACGCTGGGGTCAAAGCTGATAATAATAACAGTTGCGTGCCCGGAAAAAGAGGAGAGAGAAAGAGATTGGTACAGCAGGGAGTTAATTAACGGCTTATTCCCCGTTTGATAAAAGTAATCTTCTCTCATTGAAGTGTAATTTTACCTTGATGTGATATAAAAACTCGGGCCGCCGCTGAGTGCTAATTACGCGCTGCGGCCTGTGGGCCACTCAGGGGCGCAATCAGCGGCTCCGCGGGCGCGGCTGCGCGCCCCAGCTCCCGCCGTACGGGGCGTCGGGCGGGGAGGGAGCGTCCGCGGGACCCTTTCACAGGGTTTCTGGCCCCCTTTCCTCTCGGCTCTGGGACCGTGTTTTTTTTATTTTTTTACCCGTTTCGTCGAAAAGGAGGCCACACCCATCTTGACCTTCGGGTCGACAGAGACGTCCTCGCATCGTCACGGAAAAACTTTGATGTAGAAAACACTAAATTACCAAAAACTGTGTTCTGAAAACGCGCGGTCATGCGAATGATGAAGGAACGTAAACGCACCTTACGCACCTTACGCACCTTACGCACCTTACGCACCTTACGCACCTTACGCACCTTATGCACCTTACGCACTTTACGCACCTTACGCACCTTACGCACCTTACGCACCTTATGCACCTTACGCACCTTACGCACCTTATGCACCTTACGCTTACGCACCTTACGCACCTTACGCACCTTACGTGCAGGAGTCCAGGCTGTGCTCTCGTGGTGTTGTATCTCAGTGTGGGTGCGATCCCGTGGCTGGATGCTTAAATACAGTACTTGAATTAATATTTATAAAAATAATATAAAGGATTTAAATAATCGCAGGATTTTTCAATAACACAAACTGCCTGATGCGTAGCGGTGCGAAAACCGCCTGGGCCGGAGGTATGGAACTGGCCGTGCGGCTGGAGAAGTTGTGCGCTCGGAACAGAAATGTGTAATAACTGTCTGCATTGTCTCGGCGGCGCGAGCGCATTCATCACACCTGCTCCGGCTGGCGTATGAATTTATTGATAAAGCGCTGCATGCCATCACTCGCCCAGCATCGCCGGAGTTCGGCGGAAACGATGCTGAACGTATTACCCAGACTCCCCGAGCATGTAGCCATGACAGTAAACACGGAATCTGCGTCTGACGCGCAGACAGAGGCTTACTTTAAAAATACCCAGCAGGGCGCTTGCTGTGTACAGACGCTACACGCCAGCAAAGAGATAGCCCCTTTGGATGCTGCGCTGTTTAGCGACAGAGTGCGGACAGTCCTGAGCCGTACGAGTCTCTGGTCCGTGTCCCCTGAACTGTCTGTCACGCGTGATACCGCCGTGGCTTCCGCCGCTGTTTGAGTTTTATCTCTTAACACGCCGAGCTCCTCAAACTCCACGCCCATGTTTCAATCCTGCGTGCGTTTCCCTCGCCCCTGTTAGCCTAACTCCTCTAGCCTTTCCCCTGTTAGACTCCTCTAGTCTTTCCCCTGTTAGACTCCTCTAGTCTTTCCCCTGTTAGACTAACTCCTCTAGCCTTTCCCCTGTTAGCCTAACTCCTCTAGCCTTTCCCCTGTTAGACTAACTCCTCTAGTCTTTCCCCTGTTAGACTAACTCCTCTAGCCTTTCCCCTGTTAGACTAACTCCTCTAGTCTTTCCCCTGTTAGACTAACTCCTCTAGTCTTTCCCCTGTTAGACTAACTCCTCCAGTCTTTCCCCTGTTAGACTAACTCCTCTAGTCTTTCCCCTGTTAGACTCCTCTAGTCTTTTCCCTGTTAGACTAACTCCTCTAGTCTTTCCCCTGTTAGACTAACTCCTCTAGCCTTTCCCCTGTTAGACTAACTCCTCTAGTCTTTCCCCTGTTAGACTCCTCTAGTCTTTCCCCTGTTAGACTAACTCCTCTAGTCTTTCCCCTGTTAGACTAACTCCTCTAGTCTTTCCCCTGTTAGACTCCTCTAGTCTTTCCCCTGTTAGACTAACTCCTCTAGTCTTTCCCCTGTTAGACTAACTCCTCTAGTCTTTCCCCTGTTAGACTCCTCTAGTCTTTCCCCTGTTAGACTAACTCCTCTAGCCTTTCCCCTGTTAGACTAACTCCTCTAGTCTTTCCCCTGTTAGACTAACTCCTCTAGCCTTTCCCCTGTTAGACTAACTCCTCTAGTCTTTCCCCTGTTAGACTAACTCCTCTAGTCTTTCCCCTGTTAGACTCCTCTAGTCTTTCCCCTGTTAGACTCCTCTAGTCTTTTCCCTGTTAGACTAACTCCTCTAGTCTTTCCCCTGTTAGACTCCTCTAGTCTTTTCCCTGTTAGACTAACTCCTCTAGCCTTTCCCCAGTTAGACTAACTCCTCTAGCCTTTCCCCTGTTAGACTAACTCCTCTAGTCTTTCCCCTATTAGACTAACTCCTCTAGTCTTTCCCCTGTTAGACTAACTCCTCTAGTCTTTCCCCTGTTAGACTCCTCTAGTCTTTCCCCTGTTAGACTAACTCCTCTAGTCTTTCCCCTGTTAGACTAACTCCTCTAGTCTTTCCCCTATTAGACTAACTCCTCTAGTCTTTCCCTGTTAGACTAACTCCTCTAGTCTTTCCCCTGTTAGACTAACTCCTCTAGTCTTTCCCCTGTTAGACTAACTCCTCTAGCCTTTCCCCTGTTAGACTAACTCCTCTAGTCTTTCCCCTATTAGACTAACTCCTCTAGTCTTTCCCCTGTTAGACTAACTCCTCTAGCCTTTCCCCTGTTAGACTAACTCCTCTAGTCTTTCCCCTATTAGACTAACTCCTCTAGTCTTTCCCTGTTAGACTAACTCCTCTAGTCTTTCCCCTGTTAGACTAACTCCTCTAGTCTTTCCCTGTTAGACTAACTCCTCTAGTCTTTCCCCTGTTAGACTAACTCCTCTAGTCTTTCCCCTGTTAGACTAACTCCTCTAGTCTTTCCCCTGTTAGACTAACTCCTCTAGTCTTTCCCCTGTTAGACTAACTCCTCTAGCCTTTCCCCTGTTAGACTAACTCCTCTAGTCTTTCCCCTGTTAGACTAACTCCTCTAGTCTTTCCCTGTTAGACTAACTCCTCTAGTCTTTCCCCTGTTAGACTAACTCCTCCAGTCTTTCCCTGTTAGACTAACTCCTCTAGTCTTTCCCCTGTTAGACTAACTCCTCTAGTCTTTCCCTGTTAGACTAACTCCTCTAGTCTTTCCCCTGTTAGACTAACTCCTCTAGTCTTTCCCCTGTTAGACTAACTCCTCTAGTCTTTCCCTGTTAGACTAACTCCTCTAGTCTTTCCCCTGTTAGACTAACTCCTCTAGTCTTTCCCCTGTTAGACTAACTCCTCTAGTCTTTCCCCTGTTAGACTAACTCCTCTAGTCTTTCCCTGTTAGACTAACTCCTCTAGTCTTTCCCCTGTTAGACTAACTCCTCTAGTCTTTCCCCTGTTAGACTAACTCCTCTAGTCTTTCCCCTGTTAGACTCCTCTAGTCTTTCCCCTGTTAGACTAACTCCTCTAGCCTTTCCCCTGTTAGACTAACTCCTCTAGTCTTTCCCCTGTTAGACTAACTCCTCTAGTCTTTCCCCTGTTAGACTAACTCCTCTAGTCTTTCCCCTGTTAGACTAACTCCTCTAGTCTTTCCTGTTAGACTAACTCCTCTAGTCTTTCCCCTGTTAGACTAACTCCTCTAGTCTTTCCCCTGTTAGACTAACTCCTCTAGTCTTTCCCCTGTTAGACTCCTCTAGTCTTTCCCCTGTTAGACTAACTCCTCTAGCCTTTCCCCTGTTAGACTAACTCCTCTAGCCTTTCCCCTGTTAGACTAACTCCTCTAGTCTTTCCCCTGTTAGACTAACTCCTCTAGTCTTTCCCCTGTTAGACTAACTCCTCTAGTTAGTCTTTCTTCCACATTATATGCGTCAGTGTGGAGAACAGCAGCAGCACAGTCCCCCCTTTGAACACACCCCGTCCCCAACCACTGCTTTCAGAAACACACGGTTCATTAAGACTAATTACAACTTTCACGGCCCCAACACAGTCCTTGTGTCTGTATTTCGGTAGGAACGATGTCATCGATTGTGGCAGGAGGAAAAAAGTCTCAGTCTTTGTCACAGAAACATGAGATGTCTATCTTTTACTGTAGTGCGGAAGTCCCCATTGAAAGAGGACCTGGCTGGAGAGACAGGGGCGGAGACTATGAAGAGTTAATCATGTCTGCACGTATGAGACATATAGGATATATAAGGCTGATGGCCCGTGACTTCAGGAAGTAGATTATGATTGTACAGCACTGTCTGCCTCTGCTGGGTATTCGGTATGAGGTAGAGTGATAATAATATGCCTGTTTGCTTTTATTATGGAACACGGGCATTGCACAGTGTGGCTAATCAATTCCCCATGTGGTTGCTGCTCTTCAGCGTGCTGTAGCTTCTGCCTCTGTGGGAATGTCAGGGCTTCATTTCTTTAGTAGTCAGAGGGGCTATGTTTCCTGCAGTGTCCTCAGGTAGAGGACCCTCCTGGTGCCATATCAGGGATTTGAACTTGCAACTCACTGGTGTAGTGTCTACTTACTCTAGTTATTCACACACATGACCCACACACATGCGTACACACACACATGCACACACACACACACACTCACACAAGCGCACGCACACACACACACACACACACACACACACACACACACACACACACACACGCACGCACGCACAGCACACACACACACACACACACACACACACACACACACACACACACACACACACTCACGCAACACACACACACACGTACGCACACACTCACACACACACACACACACACACACACGCAGGCTCGTAGGCCCGTCCGCCCTGTGGTGGAACCCGGGTCCCGGGCTGTGCTGCATGCTAATTGCGGCTGCGAGCCTCGGCGATGCTGACTTTATTAGTCACTTTCATCCTGTCCTATTTCTGCGGCGCTCTCCCTGCGCTGCGTGTGCCAGGGACTGGGTTACGCCTCGCAGCCATCCGCCTTCGCAGCGCTCCCGCCTCGCCCCTCCCGCCGCTCTCAGGACATTCCGAGGGTGAATAAAACACCCCGTTCCTCCTCTGTCCCTTTTCCGCTATCTCGTCTTACTGAAAGCGTAGAACGGGAGAGCAACGTTTATTCAGCTCGGGAATAAAAGCCGCGGCCTCGTCTCGCCCCGGCTCGTCCCCCCCTCTCTCTCTCAGCGCGCACTTGATACTTCCAGAGAACACGCTGTCAGCGCAGAGAAAGGGCTCGGCTCTGCGCTCTGAAAGGGAGAAATGCGAAATGTAATAATACATCCGGTCTGAGAACAGAACAGAGATTTCCTTGGTTCACCCTTTATGTTGGAGAAAAGGATCTCACCGCAGGTTGTTTGTTTCTTCCCCCCTCCCTCCCACTCACCAGCACTCACCAGCACAATCAGACCTCCTCTCTCCCGTTTTTGAGAAATGGCCATGTCTGAATCCTGGTGACTTGTTGTGAACCCTTCCAAACGCAGTAGAGATACAGTGTGAGGATGGGAGCTGAGTGTTGGGTCACTGGTCACTACACTGCACCGAGTGCCTGACTGTGTTGACACAGAAGGATCCTAAAAAAAATTGTGCAGTTTTAAAAAAGCAAAAAACAGAAGCGTTTGATGTAAAATGCAATCTGTGCACAAACAAGTAGCTATCAAAGTACTGTATCTGCATAAAACCCAACCCCCCTAATGCCACCCCCCCCCCATCACAATTCACACTGCTTTGAGATGCTGCAGTGCATTGTTGGAGGACACTCTGCTGTCACCCAAGACACAGTCTGTTTTCTTCTGAGACGTGCCCTCTTTCCTCACCATAGATCTGCTGTATTTTTCCCAAATTCAGGGGAGGAAAGATCAGGTGGAGGGCAATGTTCCCTGCATTTGACATTATGTGCCAAATGCCAATGACATTTGCCCTGTTTTTACAGATGCTGCATTCATTGCCATCAATCAATTAGCATTTCCAAATAAAACAGGAAAGGAAAGAAACAAAATAACAGAAGGAAACTGGATGCTGTATGTTTTTTTCTCTATTTTATTCTCTGGTGGAATTTTTTCTCACACAGTAATCCTCTGTAATGTACTGAATGTCATGTCAAACAGGATATGAAAAAATAAATTGGCAGCGATGTGGTTGAAGAGTTGAGGGCGGGGGCGGGGAGGTGGGGGTTGAGGAGGGGCCTGACTCCGTACCTGTGACATCACAATGGGCCTCTGTTGTCTGCGCCGGGCCAGGTTAACAAATAACTGGCAGATTTGGCCGTCTGATTAAAAGCGGGGGAATGAAAAGCTGGCTGGGCGTGTCCTCCCGTCGGTCACGGCTGACCCCTCCGCTCCGTTCTCACAGAGTCCCGCCAGCGACCGGGTCCTCTGAAACGGGGGGCCTGCGTTCCCCACATCTGAATCGTTATATGAAAGGCAAACAATAAGCAATCTATCTGTCTGCTCCTGAAAGCAGCCACTCTTTCATCTGCGGCCTGCCTCTTCCATGGGTCACGACTTTAGTCAAACATCAATTACCCCCTTACTTTTTTGATCTCGGCTGCTCCCTTTTATAGAGAGTACACTCTTAATATTAAAAAGAGAAAAAAAACGCGCATGTAGACAATGCCTGGATTGTGAATTTTTTTCAACTTTTATTATTTTTATGTGAGGATGGGTGACTTTTAATCCCAGTCGCTGCACTCATTCCAATCTCTGCAACTCTGATTTACGCACAACTCTTGTACTCAGTGCTTACTCAAAGTTCTTGTACTCAGAGCTCACTCAGAACTCTTGTACTCAGTGCTTACTCAAGTTCTTTTACTTAGTGCTTACTTATGACTCTTGTACTCAGTGCTTACTCAGAACTCTTTTACTTAGTGCTTACTTATGACTCTTGTACTCAGTGCTTACTCAGAACTCTTGTACTCAGAGCTCACTCAGAACTCTTGTACTCAGTGCTTACTCAGAACTCTTTTACTTAGTGCTTACTTATGACTCTTGTACTCAGTGCTTACTCAGAACTCTTGTACTCAGAGCTCACTCAGAACTCTTGTACTCAGAGCTCACTCAGAACTCTTGTACTCAGTGCTTACTCAGAACTCTTTTACTTAGTGCTTACTTATGACTCTTGTACTCAGAGCTCACTCAGAACTCTTGTACTCAATGCTTACTCTGAGTTCTTTTACTTAGTGCTTACTTATGGATCTTGTACTCAGTGCTTACTCTGAGCTTGTGTACTCAGTGCTTACTCTGAGTTATTTTACTTAGTGCTTACTTATGACTCTTGTACTCAGTGCTTACTCAGAACTCTTGTACCCAGTGCTTACTCAGCGTGTGTACTCAGTGCTTACTCAGAACTCTTGTACTCAATGCTTACTCTGAGTTCTTTTACTTAGTGCTTACTTATGGATCTTGTACTCAGTGCTTACTCTGAGCTTGTGTACTCAGTGCTTACTCTGAGTTATTTTACTTAGTGCTTACTTATGACTCTTGTACTCAGTGCTTACTCAGAACTCTTGTACCCAGTGCTTACTCAGCGTGTGTACTCAGTGCTTACTCAGAACTCTTGTACTCAATGCTTACTCTGAGTTCTTTTACTTAGTGCTTACTTATGGATCTTGTACTCAGTGCTTACTCTGAGCTTGTGTACTCAGTGCTTACTCTGAGTTCTTTTACTTAGTGCTTACTTATGGATCTTGTACTCAGTGCTTACTCAGAGTTCTTGTACTCAGTGGTTACTCAGAGATCTTGTACTCAGTGCTTACTCAGAGATCTTGTACTCAGTGCTTACTCAGAGATCTTGTACTCAGTGCTTACTCCGAAGTCTTGTACTTAGTGCTCTCCTACTCAGTGCTTACTCAGATCTTTCTTCAAATCTGTTGTCTGTTGTTTCCCTGTTATTAGCACTGTAAGCACAGGAACACTCCTGCATGAGCCCATCTCCAGGAAATCCCTTTCTACTGCACCAGTTTACTGACACAGCACAAATGTCAAAACTACACCGGAGATTCTCATCCTCCTTTGAATGACACGTTATCGTACCTCTTGCTTACAGCCATATCCAGGGCTACTTGCATGCATTATATTACATTTCCGGCACTGATCCAGAGTGACTCACAAAGTGGGGAAACAGTGTAAGCATCAGGAATACGAAAGAACAGTGATGCGGTGGAGAAGGCACAGTAGGCATTTTCATAACCAGTACCTGTGTGAAGTAGCTGACCAAACCATGCCAAGCATTGTCAAGTAAAACAAACAAACCACAAATAATCACTACACTACTCTGCTATTATTATTATAACAGTGTGTAAATTTAAAAGTGCAGCAAGAAGTGAAGATAAATGGCTAAAGGGGTCTGAGGTTGGTAGCCAAGGTCCGATGAGTAGTCTTCAGTCCACGTCGGGAGATGGCCGGTGAGCTTGCCGTCTTGTCCGCTGTGGGAAGCTCATTCCTTTTCTGGGGGGCCCACGATCTGGTTTTTCCAGAATGTTCGATTTGCTGAAATCTGGAAGGGGTTGCTTGAGAGTCCTGCTAGAAAGCCACAGCCACACGCTGTGACCCCCCTCTGGACCTCTCCTCAGTCTAATATGAAACACTCGCATGGAAGACCGCGCCGTGGGCCCAGAATCAAAAACACGGGTACGAACAAGAAGGGAATAAATCCTGCACACGACCCTTGCACCGCAGTGATCAGTTTTTATTATTGCACACACGTGGCCTGTGTTTCAATCCCACAAGGTTTCCATCACGACAGAGACCCTTTTGGATTGAAACCTTGTCGTGTGTGTGTGTGTGTGTGTGTGTGTGTGTGCGCGTGTGTGAAAATGAAGGCGGCCCCGCCAGTTACACGCAAGCCTGTTTCCTACTTCATGCGTCTCGGCGAGGAATCCATTTAAAATAAATAAATAAATAAATAAATAAAAAATAAAAAACTTTTTGTTTCATCGGCTTAGCTTCAGCGAGTGACTCGCGGCGGGTCCGCGCCGAGCGGTTTCCAGCCCGAACTGCGTCCCCGTCCCGGAGAAGCGCGTAATCCCACAGCCGGTCCTGCAGCGGGGACAGATTTGCGAGGCCTTCCTGGCGTTAGCGCCGACGTTGTCGTACATGTTTTTGTCAGCTGTTTTTCTCCCTCTCTCTGTTCTCTGGCCACATGTCGGCAGTTAATTCAGCGCTGAATAAGAGGCTGGAGTTTGCCTGAAAGCGGCAGCGGCAGCTGGGTTTCTGACAGTCTGCGGGATTAGGCTACAAAATTAACTCATAATAAAATGAATCAATCATTGTGACATTTTGTTTAAATGTGGCTATTGAAAACATTTCGCCTGTTTCCTCGGGCGCGCTCAGTTGAAGGGGCCGGGACGCTTAAAAATAGAAAGGCGCCTTTTTTTCGCGAGGTCCATTTATCTCCCTCTCGCTGTGCCTGTCTTTATTTTTGCGCATTAGAACGGCGTGCGGGATTGTCCGCCCCGCTCGGCGCGCGGGGAGAGAGCGCGTTTGGCGTGCGAGTGCGCACGTTTAGCGCGCTGCGCGACGGAGACGCCGCGCCCGGGGACCCGAGACAGACACAAAGAGCTCGCGTGCTCGCCAGCAACAGTGTTGCGCATGCTGCGTATCACTTTTCTCATTTACATATTATTCCCCCCCCCCCCCCCCCCCCCCCCGCTCTCATATACCGTTTGGGGGCAATTTTGAAAATAAATGAGATCAAGGTGACATATACTGTCTCAACCGAGGGGTAAAATGAAGGACAGGCATCTTTTTGTCCTGATTTGCGGGGAATTTAGATCACAGCAACTGAGAGAGCCGGTATGCAGTCACTTAATGAATCACTTAATGTAACTCTCCATTGTTTAATTGAATTAATTATTGGCTTAATTGGGCAAAGTGATGATGGCTTCCGGCTCCACAGTGCTTGATGAGCTGAAGGTACAGACAGAGGCGGGGGCCGCCGCCTCTCCTGGGACCGGTGGGGGGAGCTCTGTGTTAAGTACCCTGAAACCCAGAACCCCCAAACTCCAATGGCAACACCCCCAATTCCCATGGCAACACCCACAAGTCCTATGCGCCCTTTGCTACGCAGTGCTCGTTTACATGTAGTGGTAAGACTGAATCATAATCGAGTGCTGTTCTCTGCGCTTTGCTGAAGCCCAAACTCCGCTCCACAGTCACACTAAGAGAGGCACACAATCACCTGTCTAACTGCGAGGGACACAAGACTGGTCTCACTGTGAGAGACAGCACTGGTCTCACTGTAAGAAATTCAGCACTTGTCTCACTCTGAAAAATTAAGCTGCAGTCTCACTGTGAGAGACAGCAGCAGTCTCACTGTGAAATACAGTACCAGTCTCCCTGTGAGAGACAGCCCTGATCTCTCTGTGAGAGATAGGACTGATCTCACTGTGAGAGAAAGGACTGATCTCTCTGTGAGAGAAAGGACTGATCTCACTGTGAGAGAAAGGACTGATCTCACTGTGAGAGAAAGGACTGATCTCTCTGTGAGAGATAGGACTGATCTCACTGTGAGAGAAAGGACTGATCTCTCTGTGAGAGAAAGGACTGATCTCACTGTGAGAGAAAGGACTGATCTCTCTGTGAGAGATGGACTGATCTCTCTGTGAGAGAAAGGACTGATCTCACTGTGAGAGAAAGGACTGATCTCTCTGTGAGAGAAAGGACTGATCTCACTGTGAGAGAAAGGACTGATCTCTCTGTGAGAGATGGACTGATCTCTCTGTGAGAGAAATGACTGATCTCACTGTGAGAGAAAGGACTGATCTCTCTGTGAGAGAAAGGACTGATCTCTCTGTGAGAGATGGACTGATCTCTCTGTGAGAGAAAGGACTGATCTCACTGTGAGAGAAAGGACTGATCTCACTGTGAGAGAAAGGACTGATCTCTCTGTGAGAGATAGGACTGATCTCACTGTGAGAGAAAGGACTGATCTCTCTGTGAGAGAAAGGACTGATCTCACTGTGAGAGAAAGGACTGATCTCTCTGTGAGAGATGGACTGATCTCTCTGTGAGAGAAAGGACTGATCTCTCTGTGAGAGAAAGGACTGATCTCACTGTGAGAGAAAGGACTGATCTCTCTGTGAGAGATGGACTGATCTCTCTGTGAGAGAAAGGACTGATCTCACTGTGAGAGAAAGGACTGATCTCTCTGTGAGAGAAAGGACTGATCTCTCTGTGAGAGATGGACTGATCTCTCTGTGAGAGAAAGGACTGATCTCACTGTGAGAGAAAGGACTGATCTCACTGTGAGAGAAAGGACTGATCTCTCTGTGAGAGAAAGGACTGATCTCACTGTGAGAGAAAGGACTGATCTCTCTGTGAGAGAAAGGACTGATCTCACTGTGAGAGAAAGGACTGATCTCACTGTGAGAGATGGACATTGCTGGAGTACTGAGAGGGATACGAGAGCCGTCGTTATGCTGTTTATCTCGACCTTTTCAAGAGCGCACAAAATAGCTGAACTTTGAGTGATGCAATCAAGCATCTAATTGATTGAGTCAGTAAATTATGGGCTTGGGTCACAGGCTCAGACAGTCAGAACTCAACACTCTTTAGCTCGCTCGGCTGGAACATGACTAATCCTGTGCAGTATTCAGTGATACTGCAAGCAGGCTGTGTGTGTGTGTGTGTGTGTGTGTGTGTGTGTGTGCGTGTGTGTGTGTGTGTGTGTGCGTGTGTGTGTGTGTGTGTGTGTGTGTGTGTGTGTGTGTGTGTGTGTGTGTGTGTGTGTGTGTGCAAGGGAGTCAGCGAGTGAGGGAGATTCTGAGAACGCATGGTGGTTTATTGTGTTCTTGTAGGGTTAGGTGAGGGTGGTGTAATTATGATGATGATGTAATCGGGGCTGATTGAATGATGGTGTTGTGAGTGTGAGGGTGGAGTAATGGCAGGGGTGTGAGGTATAAGGGTGTTGTGAACATGGTGCTGGTGAGGTGATAGGGCTGTAAGTGAGAATGTGGTGTTCTGAGGGCATGGTCCTGTGCTGAGTGGGTGGTGTCACAGTTAATTGTGTTGTGAGTATGGGGGTGGGGATGGTGTTGTGAGAGTGATTTAACAGATGTGATGGTGTTATGAGTATGAGAGTGAGGTAGTGATGGTGATGTGAGGGTGGGGTAATGGATGTGATGGGTATTGAGAGTGAGGTGTGATGGTGGGGTAATGGAGGTGATGGTGTTATGAGTATGAGAGTGAGGTAGTGATGGTGTTGTGAGGGTGGGGTAATGGAGGTGATGGTGTTATGAGTATGAGAGTGAGGTATTGATGGTGATGTGAGGGTGGGGTAATGGATGTGATGGTGTTATGAGTATGAGAGTGAGGTAGTGATGGTGTTGTGAGGGTGGGGTAATGGAGGTGATGGTGTTATGAGTATGAGAGTGAGGTAGTGATGGTGTTGTGGGAGTGTGGTAGTGGAGGCGATGGTGTTATGTGTATAAGAGTGAGGTAGTGATGGTGTTGTGGGGGTGGGGTAATGGAGTGACAGTGCTGTAAGGGTGGTGTAACAGCAGCTTTGTGACTGTGAAGGTGGTGTAGTGATAGGTTGAGGGTGCTGTGATAGTGCTGTCCTGACGTGTTAATGTTGTCCTGCAGGGCTGACTGCGGCGGCCATGGCGGAGGCTATGAAGCTGCAGAAGATGAAGCTGATGGCCATGAACAACCTGCATGGGGCCGGCAGCCAGAACGGGACCGAGTCTGAGAATGAGGAGCTGAACTCCAATGCAGGTCAGAACCGTTCCTCTAATGTAGAGCTACACACTGATACAGAACCATTCCTCTAATGTAGAGCTACACACTGATACAAAACCACTCTCTAATGTAGAGCTACACTGAAACAAAACCACTCTCTAGTGTAGAGCTACACTGATACAAAACCACTCTCTAGTGTAGAGCTACACTGAAACAAAACCACTCTCTAGTGTAGAGCTACACTGATACAGAACCACTCCTGTAATTCAGAGCTACACGCTGATACAGAACTGCTCCTCTAATGTAGAGCTACACACTGATACAGAACTGCTCCTCTAATGTAGAGCTACACACTGATACAGAACTGCTCCTCTAATGTAGAGCTACACACTGATACAGAACTGCTCCTCTAATGTAGAGCTACACACTGATACAGAACCACTGCTGTAATGTAGAGCTACACACTGATACAGAACCACTCCTCTAATGTAGAGCCACACACTGATACAGTACCGCTTGGTAATGTAGAGCTACACACTGATACAGAACCGCTTCTCTAATGTAGAGTTACACACTGATACAGAACCGCTCCTCTAATGTAGTGTTACACACTGATACAGAACCACTCCTGTAATGTAGAGCTACACACATTACAGAATCTGCCTAAATGTAGGGCTATACACCAATACAAAATCTCTCCTTTCATGTGGAATTACACACTAATACAGGTCCTTAGAGTTACTCCCTGGTCCA
This sequence comes from Anguilla japonica, assembly GCA_025169545.1. Taxonomy (NCBI): domain Eukaryota; kingdom Metazoa; phylum Chordata; class Actinopteri; order Anguilliformes; family Anguillidae; genus Anguilla; species Anguilla japonica. Next base: position 30,516,903 of record CM045891.1, on the reverse strand, counting down.
GAACTTCTCTTCTCATGTAGTTACGCACTAATATGGAACATTCCTAATGAAGAATTTCACACCGATACTGTAAGTGTGTATTTGATAAGTGAACATACGCTAACTCAACCTCATATTTTGAATGATATTCATGTCTGGGGACTGTGATGGCCATTCCAACTCCTTCATCTTTTCTTTCATCTACACAGCACCCAAATTGCAATCCAGGTTCAGCTTAGGTACTTCGCTTTCTTTTCTGTAAGTTCTTAAGTACTCACCAGAAATGAACATGAGGTGTTCTCAGGCAGCAAAGATGAAGGTTTTGGAAATCCCACGACTTGAATATTATTGAAAGTGTGAGGAGATCAGTGCCTGTAAGAACACCTGCAGATATTTCTGAGCTAAAAGAGTTCTGCAAGGAAGAGTGGGGAACATTTCCAAAAGCAAAAAGAGAAACGCTTAGCTGGCAACTGGAAATGTTTGGAAGCTGTTATAGATCAGCAAAAGGAGGAGTTACTAAGTACTAACCGACAAAGTGCCAAAGCTGTGCATCTGCCGTGTGCACTTCAGTTTATTATGTTGGATCTGTGATAAGTGCATGAAATGCTTTAAAATCTTGCTTAAAATGTTGTAGAAGGATGTCATGCTTAACTCATACTGGCCAGATCAGTTAAATGTCAGGTCAGCTTCTGTTCTCGATGAGATTGTAACCTGCACTTAGCCCAAGGGTGCCCAGACTTTGCGTGCAGCTGTATATGTCTGTGCTGAGAATTGGCTGTGTGTCTGCTCTTTGTGCTCTGCTTCGTGCCTGTATTGTGTGTCAGGCATGTGTCTGTGCTTTACTGTCCGCCTGTGCTTTATACTAGCCGTGTGGCTGTGCTGTAAACAGGTCTCACTATGACACAGTCGCACACAATAAAAAGGTTGAATTGTTAAAGGGGTAGTTAAAGTCAGATAGCATTTTATTCAGCATGGTTGTGAAACTATGAGAAAAAGAACCCAAAGTAATAAATCAGGATTGGGTGACGGGGGCGTATGTGCCTGAGACAGGAAGTGAGCGGTCCTACAGGTACTGAGTGTTACTGCTGCCGCTGCTCTATCACCAGCACACATCTGGAGGAATTCACACATATACAACTCACACACACACCTCACAGATACACATACATGTTCATACATTATCGCTTACAGGCCTATACTTTCGCACTCTCTCTCTCTCACACACACACAAACTTATACACAAACACACACATACACACGTGCACACGCACAAACAATCAGAGATTCATGCACACATATACACACTCAAACAGACACACACAAACACACACACCAACTTATACGCAAACACACACATACACACGTGCACACGCACAAACAATCAGAGATTCATGCACACATATACACACTCAAACAGACACACACAAACACACACACCAACTTATACACAAACACACATATACACACGTGCATATGCACAAACAATCAGAGACCCATGCACATATATACACACTCAAACACACACACACACACACACACAGGGACACACACACACACACTGTCGTTATCATGCTGGATGCAAATTCTCTGCTTCCTTTGCGGGTGGGTTTTTGTTTCACAAACCCCAGTTTGTTAGATGCATTGCATCACTATTGTGAGTGAACTGAACTAAACGGCGATATTATGAAAGCTAAATTAATGCGAGGATCATTGTAAAACTGGGAATAAGATGAGAAATTCATATTGGAAATGGTGTATTTATTACAAATAATGGGCCATATAAATCTCTGTTCCACTGTACATACAGCATATAGAGCTGGGCATGTATGTCAGTGTTACTGCTCATATGCAGGAATCATAAACTGAGTGATGAGCCTGATGATCTACTGGGAAAATACCACCTCACTCCTCCACATGTGTGTGTGTGTGTGTGTGTGTGTTTGTGTGCGTATGTGTGCATGTGTGTGCATGTGTACATGTGTGTACGTTCGTATGTGCGTTCATGCAAGTTTATGTGGGTGTGTGCGCATACATGTGCGTCTGCATGTGTGTTTACGTATATGTGTGTGTGTGTTTGTGTTTGTGTGGTGTGTGCATGTGTTTGTGTGGTGTGTGCATGTGTATGTGTGAGCGTGCGTGGGTGTGTGTGTGTGGTGTGTGCATGCCTGTGTGTGTGTGTGTGTGTTTGTGTGGTGTGTGCATGTGTATGTGTGAGCGTGCGTGTGTGTGTGTGTGTGGTGTGTGCATGCCTGTGTGTGTGTGTGTGTGTGTGTGTATGTGTGTGTGTTTGTGTGGTGTGTGCATGTGTATGTGTGAGCGTGCGTGTGTGTGTGTGTGTGGTGTGTGCATGCCTGTGTGTGTGTGTGTGTGTGTTTGTGTGGTGTGTGCATGTGTACGTGTGAGCGTGCGTGTGTGTGTTTGTGTGGTGTGTGCATGTGTATGTGTGAGCGTGCGTGTGTGTGTGTGTGTGTGTGGTGTGTGCATGTGTTCATATGTTATTGTATGACATCCTGCGGGCACAGAAAGGGGGCTTTCTCTTCTTGTAAATCAGCAGTCCTGTCTCACTCCATCACTGTGCTCACAAGTGATTCCGGCTAATTGGGTCTGTCCATGTGTCCCATCGCTTAAGATATGTTTTATTGAGGCTAATAGCACGCTTAATGGCCACGACCTGACTGTGCATTTAGATTGCGCTGTGACTAACGGTGTGGCGCTGCGTGCGGAGGGAGAGAGTCCCGCGCTCTCTCCACCCTTTATTACCGCTCTGACAAACAGCGTGCGGCCCCCGCGAGCCGTGACGCTGAATACTTACCGGGGAGGAAGCGCATAAACGCCGCGCGCCGGACGCGGCGATGGGCGGATGGATGGATGGATGGATGGATGGATGGATGTGGGGATTTTTATATGTGCGGAGATACATTCAGAAAGTCTACCAGTAGTGCTCTGCACTGTTATTTATTTACGCTCTTCCATTCAGAGCTGATGAATGTGTTTGCATGTGGCCTTGTACAGGGAAAGAAATATGCCGGTCTGTAGCGGTGCGCGGTTAGGACAGAACTGGTATCCCGTCATTAATCTGTGTGCGATTCCTCTCTTCTCTCATACACAGACAGACAGACCGACAGATTAACAGACACAGCGACAGACTATACTCAGCACAACATCTGAGTGAATTGAAAGAGCTATAACAGGAGTTATCAGCCGCACGCCTCGTTCACAGTCAGAAAATGCTTATTTCGTATGGCGCCGACTGAGGTCACAGCAGCGCTGTTTCAGGAGAGCTTGAGTGAGCTTGATTGGTTCCAGCAGTGACCAGGTTTCTGGGCTGAGTGGGCTTGGGGTTGGTACTGGTGGTTACTGGGGTGGTGGACTCAGCACATGTGATTGGTGCCAGCAGTGACCGGGTTGAGTAGACTCTGCATGTGATTGGTGCTAGCAGTGACCGGGTTGAGTGGCTCGGTGCATGTAATTGGTGCCAGTCGTGACCGAGTTGAGGGGATGCTGCTTGTGATTGGTGCCAGTAGTGAGCGGGTTCAGGGGACTCTGCGTGTGATTGGTACCAGTAGTCACTGGGTTCAGGGGACTCTGCTTGTGATTGGTGCCAGTATTGAGCGGGTTCAGGGGACTCTGCGTGTGATTGGTACCAGTAGTCACTGGGTTCAGGGGACTCTGCTTGTGATTGGTGCCAGTATTGAGCGGGTTCAGGGGACTCTGCGTGTGATTGGTACCAGTAGTCACTGGGTTCAGGGGACTCTGCTTGTGATTGGTGCCAGTATTGAGCGGGTTCAGGGGACTCTGCGTGTGATTGGTACCAGTAGTCATTGGGTTCAGGGGACTCTGCTTGTGATTGGTGCCAGTAGTGAGCGGGTTCAGGGGACTCTGCTTGTGATTGGTGCCAGTAGTGAGCGGGTTCAGGGGACTCTGCTTGTGATTGGTGCCAGTAGTCACTGGGTTCAGGGGACTCTGCTTGTGATTGGTGCCAGTAGTGAGCGGGTTCAGGGGACTCTGCGTGTGATTGGTGCCAGTAGTGACCGGGTCATGGCTGGTTGCGTCACAGGGCCCCCAGCAGCAGGGCTGTGACAGCGCTGTGCTCGGTGTGATGGATGAGACGCTGGTACTCTCCTTCTCCTCTCACTGATGCACAGGAAGAGCAGCTCGACTTCACTCTGTCTCTTCCACGGCCAGCACACTGATCCCAATAACAGCTGCCCAGCCCTCTCCTTCCTACTTTCTCTTTCCCTCCTCTTTTCCTCTCTCTTTCACTCCCTCCCTCTCTCCTCTTTTCCTCTCTCTTTCACTCCGTCCCTCTCTTCTCCTCTCTCTTTCACTCCCTCCCTCTCTCTTCCTCTCTCTATCCCTCCCTCTGTCTTTCTCTCGCTCCCTCTCCTCCCTCCCTCCCTCCGTCTCTCTCTCCTGGTTTTGCTGTGCCCTCGCTCTCAGATGGGAGGCCTCTTTGGAGATCAAAGCGGCGTAATCTGTGTTTTCCCTCTGCGTGTCGATGTGGGAAGACGGCGGTTATCTCCACGCCGCAGTCGGGAGAGATCGGCGCGATTTCAGCCTCCCCCCCCCCCCCCCCCCGCCCCCCCCCCCCCCCCCCCCCCCCGCTCTTTGTGAAACGTCGACCCCCGCCCCGCCCGTCCGTGTCGCGTGGGCTTCACACGCAACGAAGAGCCTCGCGCGGGGTGTGCGTCGGAGACTGATTACAGACCGCGCCGACGAGCTACCCGCACCCCCCCCCCCCCCCCCCCCCACACAGGCCCAGCACAGCTCAGTACAGTTTTGGGAGTGTTCTAAAGTTCCCTCTCACACGCGGAGCGATGCACACGCAGGTTGTGTCTGAGACACCGGGGCCTTGTGTGTGAAACTGCGTCTTTAAATATAAATATGCCTGTGAGACACGGCTAACAGAAAGTGGGAGGAACATGTGTTTCTGGTAGAAACAGCGGAGCAGGGGGAAAGCTCATTGGTCTAATGCGAGCCTGTCAGGGAGAATCACCCTCACAAATGACATCAGAGAAAAACTGATATATTTCTCTTTTCCACTGACAGGCTAAAAGAGAGGTTCCATGCATTATTTAAGGCGGCGGAGGCTTCTGTCAGCCGCGCGATTGCCGCGTTAGCAGAAACGGGCGCCGGCGAGGTGGTGGGGAGCGCGTGGGCACGCGGCTAGCGTCGCTAACCTTCTTCTGCGGGAGCGCCCACCTCCGGTCCCGCGCTACCACGCAGTCAGCACTTTTCTCACTTTTGCGCTCTCTCTCTCTCTCTTTCTCCTTTCTTCTTGAAGCCTTTTTTTGATTGCGGGGGTCAGCGTCGCTTTCAGTTAGCTTCAGCTGGGGGTTGTTCAGACGGCCTCCTCTGGCCCCCACGTTCGATTGTGTGCCATGTTTTATAAACGCCTCTCTCTCTCTCTCTCTCTCTCCCTCCCTCCCTCGCACCATCCTGTTTCCTCCTGCTCTCTGTGCCCATGACGGGTCACATGCTTCTTTAGCAGAAGAGCTCTGGTAATGAGCTAGCAGGCTGGAGTATGCGGTTTGTGCGCAGGTTGTGTGTGACCTGTTTTGGATGGTGTGTCTGATGGCATCCTGTGTGTGTTATTTACATTGTCTGAGGAAAGAAATGTATCTTTGGCGGGAAATTGGACAGAGATTATGAAGGGTGGCAGCTGGTTTTATTCTGCGTTCATTTATCGTACACGCGTATGCTAGTATTCCTCTCTTTTTCTCTGTCTTTCTGTCGGTGGAGATGTAGTCGGCTGTGTGTGCAGTGATGAGTGTTTGAAGTGGGCGAGACGAAGTCTTTGTGAACACGGTACTTGACAGAGGAGCTGAGCTCTGGGATTCTCCAGTTCCTCCCTGTCTGTTCACTTCTCCCGAAACTTCACTTTCTCAATTTATAAACGCGTCCGCACACAGGTCACTGATCCGTTCAGTCTTTCTCTTGACGCTCGTGAAGTTCAGCCACATTCTGTTGAAATATCGTTGACATAATCAGTTGTAATCTGGCAAAGCCTTTAATGCAGTGATCTGTAACTGATCTGTTTAAGTGTTTAATGTCACAGTCCATTTAAACAAGTCCAGCTCAAGAGACTCACTTTGGGCTGTGCTGTCCTTATTCCACACCAGCACAATGTCGTCCTGGCACCATTTTTGTTGTAACCTGTGAAGATGGATCTTCCGTGTCTTCAGTCGATGGCCTGAAGGCACAGCAGTTCACAAAACTCAGGTTCTTTGGCTTGAGTAGAACCCTTGCCATAAAATCATATCAACCCCTATGGAATGACCCATCGTTTACAGTAAATAAAATACTCTAAATTTTGGAGGACGGAGTCGTTCAGCCATCGGCAGAATACCGCATGAGAATTCCCTCCCAGACTCCAAAATCCTGAACAATGTTAAAATTAAAATCGTGATGTCAGTTGCTGACATTAGACAGCTTTACCATAATATACACTCTCTTGAAGAAATGTTTATGTCAGAGAATCAAAGGGTAACAGCAGACCCCTTAAATAATATAAAGAATAGCATCAACCTGGATGTTTTTATTAGTTGTGCAATGAAGTGTGCCTCAGACTTTGGTATCTCCCCACATGAACTGTGCGGGTCGACTATTTGGAAAAAATGCTTGCAGGCCATTTAGTTCTGTCAGCAGCCAGCTTGCTCTATACAAAATTCTCAATAGAATTTATTATACCCCACACAAACTCCATTAAATGGGTCTTCGGGACAGTGATAAATGCTTTCAGGGAAAAAGCACGCTACAACATTTACAACCGCAGATCTGTGGAAGGTCTGTCTGAAAAGAAATTGAACACCTAAACAGTACAGGGTCATCTGCTACAGTACACACAGGGGTGACCTGCCTGTGAAAATATACAATGAAAAAAACAAATCAGTTAGTTCTAAAAGATGAAAGATTGGACTAAAACAACCAGTTTAGATTGGATAACGAGGCAATCGGTGTGATGAATCTGGAAAAACAGCTTTCACTGTATCAGAATTCAACATCACCCAGGGAATCTTTGAAAAAGACCTTTACCATTTATAAATCTGATGATAGTGCACTAATACAGAATCCAGTTATGAACAACTCGGCTAGTCGTGAAAGAAGAGAAATCTAGGAGGTGGTGCGAGGTTGCCCTTACGGTGGAGAATTTTCTGTGTTACCCCTGAGGGTGTGGGGGTAGGGCAGTTTCTTCTGCCCCACTACCCCATCATAGCAGGGCAGATGCCAGAAGCACTTGCGCTGACACCAGGAGAGGACAGATCTACGGCATCTCCTCACCTGGCACTCCTGCATTCCCCTGCACCCCCACAATCCTCTGCACTCCCGCAATCCCACTGTAACAGTAGACGCCTGTCCTCTCCAAGGCAACCCCACACCCAACCGACAGCCACCCGATAGTCCTCCACGGCTTGTTTTACGCTAAATATTTACAGTGTTGAATGGGAGGCTGAGGGAGGAGTATCTGCTTTCAGCAGTACTCTCTCTCTTTCTCTCTCTTTCATCCACCCCTCTCTCTCTCTCTCTCTCTCTCTCTCTCTCTCTCTCTCTCTCGCTCTCTTTCATTTGCTCTGTTCTCACTCTTTGGGACTAAATATTCTCTGTAAATTTTTCTGGAGTAAGAACAATAATATCAGCAAAAATATCGGCAAAATATTCCAAATTTATTTACAATTACATACACTATATATTTATAAAATAATTAACATATATAAGGTGTACCTAATAGGTGTAATTATGATACACTGGAATAGTTGCAAAGAGTTTTGAACAAAAGTAAAGAAATTAACGATCATAGTCATATATTTTATTATGTATTAGTTTTTGGAGTGTTAGGAGACGGAGTTCTGTCCCTCTGGGTATGGCAGAATGAGATATACCGCACTGAGCTGCAATTTGCTAAAATGGTTTTAAAAATATCAATATTCATAATTATATCATTTCTCACTATTCATAATTTTATTATTTGCACAGGTCAATACTAATAATATGACTGTTTGAAAAAACTTGAATGAACCTTGTGTAATTATACATATTAATATTAATAATTGTATGGTTTATGAATTGATGTATGATGTATGAATGATCAGCCTGTCTGACACAATAAGACCCTGGGTATGACATGATTTCAGTTTCTTCCTTCTTCCCTTAACTCTTCCTCTTCATTATAAATAAAATGTAAATTTTGAAATAATGCATCGCAGTGTGAAGAAGGGATTAGATTTGGCAGTGTACTGTAGGAACAAAGACATGTTCTTGAACGGCTTCTTAACTCTTAACTTTTCATTGCTTGTTGTCTGTGTGTTTGTGTATGTGTGGGTGTCTGTGTTTGTATCTGTGTGTTCATGTTTGTATGTGTGCATGTGCATACATGTATGTGCGTGTTCATTTTGTGTGCGTGTGTGCTTGTGTGTGTGTGCATTTGTGTTTGTGTGTGTCAGTGTGTGGGCCTGTATGGTGTGTGTGGCAGGTACCATGGGTGCTGCGGTCTCATGTGGACTCACTATTCCCCCTGTGGCCACTGTGTGCAGTGCAGGAAGGGTGCACATAAGTGAGACTGGCTGGAACTTCACAACAAAGTTGTGAAGATGAAGCCAGTCTCACTTACGTGCACCCTTCTTGCACTGCACACAGGCACTATGGGTAATCAAGGAACCATATTGTGGCCATTTATATTATGTTTTCTAGATGTGTATCTCCATGACTGCTTGTTGTATATTTTTTTGGTGATGGGGTGAAGACTAATCTGTGTAGAATCTCCTTTCTTGTTAGGTAATGCAGTCCTGCATGTCTTAATCACCTCTGATGGTCCTCCAGCCTCCTCCCCTCTCCTCTCTGTTCCTCTCTTTTGCTGATGTCACACAAATACCCCCATTCCCTCATCCTGCAGCTGAAATATCCCTGAGTTTCAGCCATCAGGAATTAATGTTCCATAAATCATTGATCTATAAATGACAGAGGCTGTACACTGACCAGAGTAGAGCTGAACACACAAGTGCACACACACACACACACACATGCACGCAAGCGCACACACAAACACACACACACAAAGGCACACAAACACACGCACACACCCACACACATGCATGCCTTCACACACATGTGCACAAACACAGCCACACACACACGTGCACACACACACACACACACACACACACACACACACACAAGAATAATAGCAGTGACTCACAGTATTGTGTTCAGTGATTCAGACACTCCATTCACCTACCAGCCTGGTTAGAAGACCCAACTAGCAATTTCAGTTTTCAGAAAATCTGACATTTTAGATCATTTAGAACATTATTAAAATTGTAGTTGTCAGGTATTCTCCATGATGTTTTTAATGACTAAATGATTACCAGCAGGGGGTGTTACCAGTAAGTTTTCGTGCCTGGAAGGTTTTTCTGTGACTGGCAGAACTTGTTTGTAACAATAAAATGTTCTGAGACAGTTTTAGGAGCATTTTCATCATAACGTTACCTCACAACCAAATGCGACTCTTCCTGGAACCTTTCCCAATGTTCTGGAAATGTTTGGGTGTTGGCTGGAGAGATGGACATGATGTGGGTGGAATGTGAGTTCAACAGCTTGCCCACTTTGAATCAAGACACCCCCCCCCCCCACCTGTCAATCAAACCACTGCTCAACCCAATGAACATTAACATTGCTGTAAATGGGTGTAGTGCCGTGTGTCCCAAGGTTTCCCCAACCAAAGCACACGTAGAGGTTTTGGAGAGTAAAGTGGATGTGAATGTGTGGAAGCTTGCTCTGGTGGTGCGAGGGAGCAGTAAGCCCCTTAATGACGGGGTTCTGGCTGCGGGGGGTCCCCGGGGACCTGCTGGCGCAGGGGGAAAGTGACCTCCGCTCTGCTGTTTACCCCTCCCGTGGTGATTACTGCGCTAATTGCCCGAAGATGTGCTGATGTCTCTCTTTTGTGGAGAGGTGTAGCAGGAAGTGGAGGCCACAGCCCAGCTGATGGAGAGGACAGGGAACTCCGGCAGGCGCATGGGGGTCACTCCCCTGGGGAGGGGTTTTACAAACTACCCCCCACCCCCCCACCCCCCCAGTAGCTCCTCCCCCTGCATGCAGAGCAGCCTATGAAGCCTTCCTTGCACTGTTTCAGTGTGGACTGAGTAGACTTCACTCCCTGTTCGTGTGGAATAGAGGAGGGGTCAGATCATACACAAACATGGGCCAGTTCTCTGTTCTCCCACATGCATGCACGTATGTGCATTTATTTGTGTGTGCACGTGTGCATGTGTGTTTGTGTGTTTGTGTGTGCTTGCTATTTGAATTGAGTCTCTGTACTTTCTTGGTGATTCTACATTTTTGAATTCCTGAGAGTTTGCCACTACTGCTTGTCACCTTGGATACAGCAAGTCTGCCAAGTGATTGTAGTGTAATGTAGTGTGGATGTGAAATTGTGGTGTATGGGTGAGTGTGTGTGTGCGTATGCGTGTGTGTGTGTGTGTGTGTATGAGTGAGTGAGTGTGTGTGTGTGTGTGTGTGTGTATGTGCATGTGGATGTGTGTGTGTGTGTGTGTGTGCGTATGTGTTTGTGTGTGAGAGTGACACTGCAGAGTGAAACAGGGGAAGTTGGGACCGAGAGAAACAGTGCAGGCCCCTGTATTTAGAGTCCAGTCCGGCTAATGGAAATGTAGTTTGTTTAATGACCCTGAATTCCTGTTTGTAATTAGATGTGGGAATTGCCGGCGCTTTGTACCAGATGATACTGTATTAACAGATCAGGCCAGAGCTGTGGACCAGGACTGCTGCTGCAGATCATTTTTCATCCGGCTGACACACGGGTGTGCAAGACCAGCGGATGGGGGATTGATTGTAAATGAGCCTCAAAATGATGCCTAATGAAAACCTGTAAAGACACTTTCATTTCTAAATACCAAATTAGCACAACCAACCCCACTGCACACACACTTCAGAAGAGGGAGGGAGAGTGTGAGTGTGTTTTTGTGTGTGTGTGAGTGTGTGTGAGAGTGTGTGTGTGTGCATGCGTTTGTGCGCAGTTCATGAGTGTATGTGTGTGTTTGTGTGTGAGAGAGAGAGAGAGAGAGAGAGAGAGAGAGGGAGGGGGCGAGAGAGGTTGAATGTTTGATGGGGACGGTAGAAGTTTTTTTTAGAGTTTTTTGGTTAGTCTCATTGTTATACAAACACAAGGGGAATCAAAGACATCTGTTCTCTCTGTCTGCTCTGAGTGGTTAATGCTGGTTATGATCAAAGTGCCATCATGAGCCACTCAAAGGGAAGAGATCCATGTGATGTGCGACATGTTTCTGTGATAAGATTCAGGGAGTTAAGATGAACCAATAAAATGCACTGTTGGAGACAGAGGCTTGCTGATAACACCCTGAACATGGAGACCAGAGACTCCCGCAGCAGAGACAGGAGTCTAGAACACACATTCTCATGTGTGATATGAGAAGGAAGTGGTAGAGTGTTTGGATGAAGTGGTTGAGTGTGAGGAGGAAGTGGTAGTCTGAGGAGGGAGTGGTAGAGTGTGAGTAGGAAGTGGTGGAGTGTGTGGGGGAAGTGGTAGAGTGAGGAGGAAGTGGTGGAGCATGTGGGGGAAGTGGCGGAGTGTGCGGGGGAAGTGGTGGAGCATGTGGGGGAAGTGGCGGAGTGTGCGGGGGAAGTGGCAGAGTGTGAGGAGGAAGTGGTGGTAGTGTGAGGAGGAAGTGACAGTGTGAGGAGGAAGTGGTGAAGTGTATGGGGGAAGTGGCAGAGTGTGAGGAGGAAGTGGTAGAGTGTGAGGAGGAAGTGGTGGAGTGTGAGGAGGAAGTGGTGGAATGTGAAGAGAAAGTGTTGGAGTGTGAAGAAGTGATAGAGCTTGAGGAAAAAGTTGTAGAATGTGAGGAAGAAGTGGTGGTGCTGAAGAAATCAGTGACACATCTGTGGGGGAAACATGGGAAATTAAAAATTAAATCTGAAATGTTTAGTTCTGGTCAGTACTGATGTTCTGTGTGCTCTTCCCACCATATGTGTATATAAGTGCAAATCCATAGTGTATGTGCATGTGTGTGTGTGTGTGTATGTGGAAGTGGCCAGCACATTTAGCCCTTTTGTGGCTTTATTAACTTTTCCATTTAACATCTTGTATTTGATATTTTAGCCTCTTTTCATTGCGTTCAGAATGGCTACGCATTTTTGTGCTTGTGCTCATAGCTGCAGCCTCCTCTGTCACTTCAAGACAAAATGAAAAAAAAAAAACTTCTCCAAAACTTGTGATGCCAGCCCCTGTTTTTTCACTTTGCAGTCTACTGGTGAAGATTGCAGGGATATTGGGGCGACGGGCGCTTACGGTGTAGCCTGGGGGGACCGCCATTGCCCCTTTCGCCACAGGCGCGAGTGTTCTGCCAACCAAAATCTTCCCTCCCTGGGTGATGCTACAGCCAATCATGCACCACCCTGCTATTTTCTTTTTTTGGGGATCACTCCCATTTATGGCTCCTGCATTCTCTCATTTTTGTTTCAATAATAACATGCAAAATGGATGCAAGTATACATTTAAATAAATCTTAAAAAGGAAACATTTTTTATTTTTCTCAAATATATCATTACCCCTTTCATATTAATTGTATGCCAAAAAAATAATAAGTAACTAAAATGGCTGCCCGGCTTTAGCAAATCTCAACATCACATCCTAATTTTGAGATGAGATGAGATACACTTTCTTAATCCCCAAAGCGGCTTGTCCACCAAACTCAAAGGCCCTAAAACAACAAAAACACAGAGTATGATTGAAAAACACTCTTTCTTTTAAAAAATCTGGCTCGCATGCTGCTTTTCACCTTTCACCTCTTCTTTGGCTACCTGAGGGCTAACCATGCTGTAGCCTTGTCTCTCTGTCTCTCTGGGACTGGCTCACTTCACTGGCGCTCGATTGTTGATGCACCCCATTAATCCAGGGGGGTCAGGGTCCCGGTCTGGCTTCCCTTACGCCCTCAGGCATTAATGACATGACAGTGCATATGTGAGCGAGCAGACAACGCCGTGGAATGTGTTTGCATCCCTCTCTCACTCTGAGACGTATCATCCCCAGTCTGACTCTGGAGCAGGAGCCTCAGGTCAAAGGTCAGAGTTAAAAGTGATATGTTCGAGATTGGGGTCCCGACCCTTGCTCTGCTTGGGGCTGTCAGTGTCCTCTTCTGCGTCTGCGTTGCGTCAGTGCTGCGCTGACCTCACTCTGGGCTCTGGCATTCCCCTGGTCCAGTACTGATTTGTTCGGATGTCAGAGTTGTGCATATATACATTAGGCTGTACAAATATGTATGGAGAGCCATGCATACATGTTTCGGTCAGATGTTTGCTCGTACTTCGTCCACACTGTGTAAGGAAAAGAGCACGCGACTGGCAGTAGTAGGGATGGCTGAAAGGTCTTTTTTAGGGTTTTTTTCTACTTGAACAGAGATCCATTTGACAAACATTGGCCTACAGTTGTGTTTGTATCTGAGCCTCTACAGGAATGGAGGCATAAGCTTAGTGAGTTTACCAGTTTTTAATAATATTTCACAGCTGCTTGCCTTATGTTTTTCAAGTGATCAATGCTGAACGCACTGCCTTGCAGCCCGTGGAGCCGAGTGGATGGGGAGTCCAGCAGCCTGCTCTGTAAACCTGCAGTACTCTGCTGTGACTGGAGCTAGCTGCTGATAGCTCCTGTTAGCCTGGGGCTACTGGGCGGGGCAGGGTGGGGCAGGGAGGGAGTTAGATAACAGGGTGGAGCAGGGAGTGAGATAGATAACAGGGTGGAGCAGGGAGTGAGATAGATAACAGGGTGGGGCAGGGAGTGAGATAGATAACAGAGTGGAGCAGGGAGTGAGATAGATAACAGGGTGGAGCAGGGAGTGAGATAGATAACAGGGTGGGGCAGGGAGTGAGATAGATAACAGGGTGGGGCAGAGAGTGAGATAGATAACAGGGTGGAGCAGGAAGTGAGATAGATAACAGGGTGGGGCAGAGAGTGAGATAGATAACAGGGTGGAGCAGGGAGTGAGAGAGATAACAGGGTGGGGCAGGGAGTGAGATAGATAACAGGGTGGGGCAGAGAGTGAGATAGATAACAGGGTGGAGCAGGGAGTGAGAGAGATAACAGGGTGGGGCAGGGAGTGAGATAGATAACAGGGTGGAGCAGGGAGTGAGAGAGATACCAGGGTGGGGCAGGGAGTGAGATAGATAACAGGGTGGGGCAGGGAGTGAGATAGATAACAGGGTGGGGCAGGGAGTGAGATAGATAACAGGGTGGGGCAGGGAGTGAGATAGATAACAGGGTGGAGCAGGGAGTGAGAGAGATAACAGGGTGGGGCAGGGAGTGAGATAGATAACAGGGTGGAGCAGGGAGGGACAGGCAGGGCAGGGTGTGTTTGCTGCCTACCTGTTCTTTCCTGTCATCGCCTGCAGGTTTATTCTAGTCTGGGTGCTTTCTATCTGCACTGCTGTGCATTCTCTCTACGTTGCCGTGGATTCTCTTCATGTTGCCGTGGATTCCTCCTTGTTGCCTTGGATTCTCCACTAAGGGATTAATTCTCACTTTTTCTGGGGCTCTCCTGCCTCCGACTTCAATGTATTTACTCACACCAGTTAACACTCATTAAGAGATCTTCATTTAGAGGTCTTCATTAAGAGATCTCTTTAATCATTTTCTGTTTCAATTCAAACACCTTTGTGCAGGTCTCTGGTGAATCCTGTTCCCATTGTACTGGGAGGGAGTTAATGACTGACAATTTATATTTTTCATTACTTCTTTGTTATTGCATGTAAATGGAGTTTTCACCCTGCCCCCTACCCCACCTATCCCCCTACCCCACCCCATCCCCTTCACACACTCTTTTTAGTGGAAGTGTTTTCATAAATATGTAAAGACATATGTCTCCATGCCCACCTCTTACTGTGCGCTTATTCTCAGCTATACTTCACACACTCTGTCTAATGGGATTTGGGAACCCTGTGACTGTGTCTTTGGAGAGATGGTCTTGTGGAAAAGCTGCTGTTTTGACATGCGCTGCCTGCAATTATGTCTTCTGCTGCTGTGGCTTCAGAAGAGACTGACAGACAGACAGACAGAAGACAGGCCGTGCTTTAATGTGCTCTGTCTTATTTTTCATTTCCTTCACCTGCTATAAGATCCCCCCCAGTTTCTTTATGTGATATAAACTTTACACTGTGTATGTACTGAATTGTAAACCCCTACTGTAAGTCCATAGCCAGTAGCTGACAGAGATGCATCCAGATGTCTTGTCGCCAAGGAGACCCAAATTGATAAATAGCAGTTATACAGAGCCTCCAGAGAGTGCTGTCCTTGACAGGGGGTGGGGGGGACATCTGTGCAGAGTAGGCAGGAGGGGGGTGTTGGGGGTGCTGGGGATATCTGGCATAGCACTAGAGGAAAGAAACACCTAATAATCACGGGCACTCACACCCTCTCTCCACCAAATTCTGAGGAGAGAGACTCCTCATACAGTCTTAAGCAGTCAGGCATTGTGTCCTCAAGAATCTTCACTGCACCACACTGCACTATACACACCACCTCACTGCATCTCTACACACTGCACCACACTGTATCTCTACTCACTGCAGCACACTGTATCTCCACACACTGCACCACACTGCACTATACACACCACACTGCACTGCATCTCTACACACTGCAGCACACTGTATCTCTACTCACTGCAGCACACTGTATCTCCACACACTACACCACACTGCACTATACACACCACACTGCACTGCATCTATACACACTGCAGCACACTGTATCTCTACACACTGCACAACACTGTATCGCTACTCACTGCACGACACTGTATCTCTACAAACTGCGCCACACTGTATCTCTACACACTGCACCACACCATATCTCTACACACTGCACTCTATCTGTACACACTGCACCACACTGTATCTGTACACACTGCACCACACCATATCTCTACACACTGCGCCACACTGTATCTCTACACACTGCACCGCACTGTATCTCTACTCACTGCACCACACTGTATTTCTACACACTGCACCACTTTGTATCTCTACTCATTGCACTACACTGTATCTCTACAAACTGCAACTTTACATACTGCACTGCACTGCATTTGTACGCACTGCAGCACATTTTGTCTTTACACACTGTAAACTGTAACACTATAAAGGTGTATATGTAGTCTTGTTCAATTCAATGAATGCTGGAAACATGAAGTTAGATTTGAAATGTGTCTGTCAAGGTTATTGTTGTTGGAACTGGTGATGTTGCGTTTGTTGCTGTGGCTGTTATGGTCGTTGGGGGGCTTATTTAGGGACAGTTTCTGGTTGTTTGGCTCGTTGGGGGGCTTATTCAGGGACAGTTTGTGGTTGTATTATGGTTGTTGGGGAGTATATTTAGGGGCAGTTTGTGGTTGTTGTGGTCGTTGGGGAGTTTGTTTAGGTGTGGTTTGTGGTTGTATTTTGGTTGTTGGGTAGTTTATTTAGGGGTGGTTTGTGGTTGTATTGTGGCAGTTGGGGAGCGTATTTAGGTGTGGTTTGTGTTTGTATTGTGGTTGTCGGGGGGCTTATTTAGGTGCAGTTTGTGGTCGTTGGGGGGCTTATTCAGGGGTAGTTTGTGGTTGTATTACGGGTGTTAGGGATTTAGGGGTGGACTGGGTGGCAGGTAGGAGGAAGGCTACGGGGGAGGATTAAAAAATGAACACGTTGAGAAGCAGGAGCCTGACAGGGGTTTTCAGCATATTTGTCATTAGTGTGAATTTGCATGTACCTTGTTGAGCGCGGGGGCCGGGGGGTTTGGCCAAAAGCGCAGCTGCACTGATCGCCTCGCCTTCATTTATCTTCATTTCTTCCCAATTACACCAAATTAGCAATAGTCTCAGTTGCATTACCAACTTAATCCCCATTTTCTGCAGCCGGCATTCGGCAGTGGCAGATGATTCCTTGGCGGGAGTCAGGGTAAACAGCCATGAAAATGCCACCCTGGCAGATGGCGAGGCCCACAAGAAATATGACAAACACAGCGCCAGTGAGCCTCCAACCTCCCGCACGCTCTGCAAGCTGTCAGCGTGTGTGTGTGTGTGTGTGTGTGTGTGTGTGTGTTTATGTGTGTGTGTGTGTGTGTGCGTGCATTTCTGTGTGTGTGCGTGTGTGCATGTGTGTGTGCGTGCATGTGTGTGTGTGTGTGTGTGTGCGTGTGCGTGTGTGTTTGTGTGTGCATGTGTGTGTGCATGTGTGAGAGTGTGTTTGTGTATGTGTGTGTGTGTGTGTGCGCGTGCGCGTGCGTGTGTGTGTGTTTGTGTCTGGGTGTCTGTGTATCAGTGTGTTTGCATGTGTGTGTGTGCATGCGCGTGCGTGCTATTTGAGTGTCTGTCGATTTCTTCTTGGAGAAAGAAGACATCCTGTCAGATGCACATTTCTGTATGCTGCAGAAAATTTGTGTTTTGAAAAACATGCTTGTAAGAATTATTTCAGCCATTGTTTTCATGTTAAATTGAGTGATATTGGAAATGAAACAGCCATTTATAATTCTGAGGAGGTTTGCGGAAGACCTGAGTGCATTAATTACCTTCACTATAACTGCACTCTATGATTTGAGCATGAAGAGGAGGAACATTAATCTCTCTTCAGAGGAATTTTTTCCGCTCATCTGTGTTCTGTGACAGTAATCATGGAAACATATTTCTCCCCTCCGTACTAGACTGGATGCGTAAATACAGTCAGTGAGGGGGGTATGAAAACTAACGAGCTGGGAGACGTAGAGATGGGTTCATTGGGGAGCAAACAGGCCTCTTTCTTTGAGGTTAGCCCAGTCTGTTCTTATTAACAAATACCACATATGTCCGTTTCTCACTCGCAAACAAGAAGTCAGCCATGATTGAGCATAAAAATTTAGTTTTTAAGGAGTTGAAAATTAAACTGCTTTCTCTGGGAAATGCTGCAGACCTCAGGAAAAGTCTGCGCACAACAGCAAACACGAACTAATTTTTTAAATACTTATTCATCTGCTAACAGCTGCCATAGGGTGGTGTAGAATGTTCAGTTTGCAGCTTTGAACTGTGATTGAGAGGTGGGGTTGCATGCAGTAGACTGGGGAGGCTCAGTTATATATACATAGGTGGGGCTGGTTCAAATAGGTGGGCTGGGTAAGGTAAATAGGTCTGAATAGGTCAGGTATAGTAGCTCTGCAGGGCTGTATAAGATGGATGGGCTGGGTTTGGTAAATGGGCAGAGCTGGCCCAGGCAAGTGGTTAAACTGATACATTTTGTGAAATCTATGGTGCCTTGATCACCAACGTGAGATCATTTCTAGAACACACTCAAGTGCTTGTTGAATGTGGACATAAGTGAAGGCATTTTGGTAGAGTGAGTTCATCAATGCAATACATTTTTCAAAATAGTGACCAAACAACTTAAATGACAGTGTTCACATTAACAAACGGACGTTGGCGGAAATTTTGACTGCTCTTTGTACATTCTCACTTTTTGGATTCATTTTACATTATTAATATGGCACTTATTTCTTGAATTTGTCCAGGGACACATACAACATACAGTATTAATAAAAACATGAATATGAATGTAGATGCAAATAATGCACAGCTTGTCTTCGGGGTGTAATTAATGATCCTGGATATAGAATGTTAGCATAACAAACTTTCTTCTTGTGTGCATGTTTAGGCTAACACCCTTGGATTGCCGTGGCTTAACTGATTTGGCACAGAGGACGTGGTTTTGCCGGGAGAAGCGGGGGAGTGGGGCGCAGAGGGTGGAGTGTGCGGTGTATGGGGATTTGGGGGAGGGGATGTAATTATGCTCAGTCCTGCTAACCAGGTCTGTCAGTGTGTGGTTAAGGGGGAGCGGTGATGGACACATTATCAAAGCATGACTGACGGATGGACAGGAGCAGAGAATCGGCCTGTTAATGGCCACTCTCCCTCCCTCTCTCTATCTCTCTCTCTCTCACACCCGCTCTCTCTCTCTCTCTCTCTCTCTCTCCCTCTCCCTCCCTCTCTGCCTCTCTCTCTCTCTCTCTCTTACACTCACTCTCTCTCTCTCCTTCCCTCTCTCTCTCTTTCTCTCTTTCTCTCTCTGTCTCTCTCACACCCGCTCTCTCTCTCTCACACACAGCTGCTCTCTCTCTCTCTCTCTCTCTCTCTCTCCCTCTCTCTCTGCACTGGCAGAGTCATGGGCTAATTACGCTGGCAGCAGGCACTGGAGGGCATGTTGGAAAATGCCCAAACAGGCCGTCAGCATTGCTACACTCCCTCTGATTTACCGTGGTAAAATGGGTAGAGGTCCAGGCTCAATCGCAACTGAGGGATCAAGGCTGGGGAGGTGACATTGTTGACCCCATTGGTAGACAGGCCTGTGTTTGGATCACTAATGGCCTCAGTATGAACCCCCTCCCTGCTAACACTGTGCCAGTGCAGTTCTCACTCAGCCCAGTTTACATACTGCCAACAGCACAATTGTGACATCACAGAATGCTCTGTCAGATTGTGCGAGTACTCTTCAGAATTGTGACATCACAGAATGTGTTCTCTCATTTGTGCAAGTATTCTTCAGAATTGTGACATCACAGAATGTGTTCTCTCAGTTTTTGCAAGTACTCTTCTTCCTGCCCTCAGGGTGTAGTCTCAGCTGTTATTCGCACTGGAAGCAGAATGCTGAAGCAGAAGTTGGACTCAGGTGTATGGTCACTTTTTAATGCTGGGTCTGCATGCCAGTAAACTGCAGTGACCCCAGAATATTTTTCTGGTACATCTATTATTTATAATGTATGACTGAGCTGATATGCATTCACCCCCTTTGTATTAACAACCTAAATTAAACTTTGAGATGAAGAGATGTTGTTAGGAGGCAACAAGCTGGAGTAGGTTGACAAAGCTTTGAACATTTCCCATGAGCGCCATTAAGTCAGTTTTAACAAAAAATGAAATATATAGTGCAACCCAGACACTATCAAAATCAGGCTATCCTGCAAAACTGAGAAACCGGACGAGAAAGGCTTCTGTCAGAGAAATGACCAAGAGGCCATCTGAAACACTGACGCTGCTACTTTTTGTGAAAGTGGCTAGACAGAAGCTACCTCTGAGAAAGGCCAACATTAAGTCTTGGCTGGACTTTGCCAGAAGCCATATGACAGACTCTGAGACCTTCTGGAAGGCTAGAGCTGGCCTGAAAGCAAAGAGCTGTGATTGGCTTAAACCAAACACGGCCCATCGCCCAGGTAACACTATCTCTTCTGTCAAGCATAGTTGTGGACACATCCAGCTATGGGGTTGCTTTTCAGCAGGAGGGACTGGGAGGCTTGTCGCCATGAAGAGCAAGATGGATGGAGCTTAATCCATGAGGAGAACATGTAAGAGCAAAGGTTCATGTTTCAATAGGACAATCATTCAAAAGCACATGGCAACAACTAGAGTGGCTTAAAACAATGTCAGTATTCTGGAAAGGCCAAGCCAATGCCCAGGGTCAAATGCTGTTGAAAATCTGTGATATGACCTGAAAATTGCTGCCTACAAACACACTTCATCTAATGTGGCATCTAACTTGAGTTGGAGCAAATTTTCATGGAGGAATGTGCTAAAATCTGAAATCTAAATGTTCAATGCTCATGCAGACATATCCGAGGAGACTCAGAGCTGTAATTGCTACCAAAGGCCTATCTACAAAGTATCGACTAGGAGGGGGGATTACTTTTGTAAATGATAAATGTGCATTTTTCATTTTTGAAAAAAAGAAGTTTGAATAAAAAATATTTTTTGCATTATAAATGTGTTCAATTTATTATGTTGGTGAGGTGGAAATATTTCAGTGCATTGAAAGTTTAAGGTGTAACAGGCTAAAAAAGTTCAATGGGGGTGAATAATATTTGAAGGCACTGTATATCAAAAATAAATATTCCAAAATCCACATGCACTTGACCCAGATCGGTTTCTGCCTACTGCTAGCTGAATGGATGCAAAAAACTGGAACCTGTGATAATTTCAATATTCATTTCTACCCACTGCCCCCCCTCTCCACACACACATTTTCTCCCACCCCCCACACACCTGTCCTATACCCCACTCAGCCCCTCCCATCCCGCCTCTAGGTCTCTCTCTCTCTCTCTCTCTCTCTCTCTCTCTCTCTTCATCTTTATTGGCTTGATTTCATTCAGAATAGATCCATGTTGCCAAGGAATATAAATTCTATAGCAAGAGTTACAAAAATTACTGTGCTAATGCAGCTACTACTTTTACTACTACTACTACTACTACTACTACTAATAAATAAAAAATAATAATAATACATTAAACAGGGATTAGGGGCACCACTGTCAGTCAGGCTACAGCAGGCAGTTACATAGCAAAATGCATACCACCTTTTCTTTCCAAGGGTGATTTGCATTTGTTGTGTTTCAGGCCAGGTTCGGAAGTTTGGATGTATTATTATGAATTTCTGAAAGATACGGTCTTTCTCTCTCTCTCTCTCTCTCTCTCTCTCTCTCTCTCTCTCTCTCTCTCTCTCTTTGTCTCTCCTTTTTCTCTTTCTCTCTCAGGACAAAGAGCAATGTGGGCCTCAGGTGTGATACTCAGACATTAGTTTAGGCCTGTTTTTTAGTCTCATTGAAATGGCTCCCTGATGTAGGAGTGAATTCTGCAGAGGAAGGGTTTAATTCGCATTATTATTAAAAGAATCACTCACAGCAATCTGTTGCAAAAACACCATCTGTTATTCCACTCTCAGGAATTCTGCTGCTTATTAAGCAGAATTATACAATGATTTTGATTCTTTTGTTTTTTTCTCCCGTGCAATTCCACTTAACTCCTTTCATGGCCCCTCGCAATCAAGCTTTCATTACATTCCATTTTATTGATTTGTTTATGAATGAGACACTCAACCCTCAACATTATTTGACTGGAAAGGCTTCGGAGATTAACCCTCTCCCTGCCTGGCTGGCTGGCTGGCTGGGGGGCTGGTGGAAGGTTCACGCTGCAGTGCGCTGTGCGCTGGTTGGCCGTGGCGGGTTGCCGCGCGGCGGCGATTCGGGTGATCGCCGCCTGTGTCGGGTCGCGCCGTTCCGGAACTCTCCGAGCCGCGCCGCCTTGCGGCTCCGCCTCCGGCCTTGTGGCCGCCGTGCTCACCGCCTGTTCCCTGTGGCCGTGCTGCGGCTCGCTCGGCCCCCCGGCCCACCCAAACCCCACCCACCCCCCTCCTGTCTCTCTGTGTCCCCAGGTGGCAGTGAGTCCTCCTGGGATAAAGAGAAGCTGCAGTCCCCTCCCCCACCCGCTGCCCCGCACGGCCTGGGTCACGCCGGCCTGTCGGCTCAGCACAGCCTGTCCACCTCCCACCTCAGCTCCCTACAGCAGAGCCACCTCCTGGCCAATCGTGAGTCCCCAAGGCTCCCCACCGCCCTCCCTCCCTCCCTCCCTCCCTCCGTCTCTTTCCCCTCTCTCCTTTCCGCCTCCATCTCTCCCTGCATTACTCCTCCATGGCTGTCCATCTCTCCTCTCCTCTCACTCCCTCCATCCTCCCCCCCCCCCGCTCTCCAGCTCTCGTCTGCTCTGTGTGAGTCACATTGTGTGCGCTAGCTGTTACTCCCCACTCCCGGGGGAGACGTTTTTACATGCTGAGATACCTCTCTGTAAGGCTGTACTTACAGTCCCACACTATCGAAGGGAGAGAGTGTCATATCCTGCTGACCACTTCCTCTCTCATTGTTCCAGAGCAGATTAATAATTCTCAGTTCTCCTCAGACATGAAGCATGTTTCTCTGCGTAGCGCCACACATCTCTGTTGCGATGACTGGTTAATGATCACCTGAGTCTGGACACGTGTCAGCTTCCTGGGGCTGTTGCTGTTGCCACGGTGACGAGCGGCCCCTCTCTCTCTCTCTCTCTCTCTCTCTCTCTCTCTCTCCCTCGCGCAGGACTCGACCTGCCGTTCATGATGATGCCACACCCCCTCCTTCCCGTCAGCCTGCCTCCCGCATCGGTTGCCATGGCGATGAACCAGATGAACCACCTGAACACGATTGCGAACATGGCCGCTGCCGCTCAGATGCACAGCCCCCTGTCCCGCGCCGGAGCCTCCGTCATCAAGGTAAGCGCGGCGTCCGCGGCTCTCCCGCGCGGCTCGCCGTCCGCTCGCTCGCTCGCCCGCCCGTCCGTCCGTCTGTCCGCGCGCACCGCCGCTGTTTGCCGCGGGCCTCCCGTCTATGACACGCCTCTGTAGGCCAGTACGCACGCTGCCTATTGTCTGAGGCTGAAGGCTTGTCAGTGCACACACTCCTGTTCGGTGAGGAAGGCTCGTTAAAAGGCAGAAACTGGTGTGTTAGACGGAGCACTGTGCGTCTTGCTACATTACTGAGCGGGTAAATGACCATAGAATGCATGTGTGTGGATCTGTTGTATATACTGCTGTCTGCCTGGGGTATACAGTATGCGTGTGTGGGTGTGGATTTGTAGTACTGGTGGTGTGCTGTATATATGTGTGTGTGGGGGGGGGGGGGCATTATTTGTGGGGGATATGCCTGTGTATTAGGATATTCATATGGTATGTAGCCATGTTTTAGACTCTTCTGTTTCCCAACCCACCCCGCTACACAGGGGAGGATCAGGAGCAGTGCATTGTGGGAAATTCTTACATACGGGGATGGGGGGGTAGCGGGTGGACATGGGGCGTGTCTGACAGGGGCGGGGTGGGTGAGTGTCCGTGTGCCAGGGGCAGAACCCTCGCTCTGTCAGACCTGGCCAGTCTACCCCCTGCAGCCAGTCTACCCCCTGCGGCCAGTCCACCCCCTGCGGCCCCTCTCTCTCTCTTTCTGTCTGTCATTACTCCCCCCAGCGCTGTTTACCTGCATGTGATCCCCACACGTCTGATTGTGTGTGACAGGTGTATTCTTAGAGCAGGAGGGAGGGGTTTAAGCAGGCATGCGTGTGTGTGTGTGTGTGTGTGTGTGTGTGTGTGGGAGCGGGCGCTGTCTGGATCCGCTCTGTTTGTACAGTGACACGCGGTGTACAGATGGCCCACAGGAGTGTGTGTGCTCAAGCTTGCCCAGCCTGCCTTACCCTACAAAGATATCAGAGCGGAAATCAGCACAAAGCTCTGTCTGTCTGTTTGTCTGTACCTCTGTCTGTCTGACTATTGCTCTTTCTGTCTGACTGCAGCTCTTTCTGTCTGTCTGTCTGCCTGCCTGTACTTCTGTTTGTCTGTCTGTACCTCTGTCTGTCTGACTGTAGCTCTTTCTGTCTGTCTGCCTGCCTGCCTGTACTTCTGTCTGTCTGTCTGTCTGTCTGTACCTCTGTCTGTCTGACTGTAGCTCTTTCTGTCTGTCTGCCTGCCTGCCTGTACTTCTGTCTGTCTGTCTGTACCTCTGTCTGACTGTAGCTCTTTCTGTCTGTCTGTCTGTCTGCCTGTACTTCTGTCTGTCTGTCTGTACCTCTGTCTGACTGTAGCTCTTTCTGTCTGTCTGTCTGTCTGTCTGCCTGTACTTCTGTCTGTCTGTCTGTACCTCTGTCTGACTGTAGCTCTTTCTGTCTGTCTGTCTGTCTGTCTGTCTGCCTGCCTGTACTTCTGTTTGGCTGTCTGTCTGTACCTCTTTCTGTCTGTCTGTCTGCCTGCCTGTACTTCTGTCTGTCTGTCTGTACCTCTGTCTGTCTGACTGTAGCTCTTTCTGTCTGTAGCTTTTCTGTCTGCCTGCCTGTCTGTCCACCCGTCTGTTCCAGCATCAGCCCACTCTTTGACTGGATAAAGCTGAAGGGCGCTGGGTCTCCCAGGCCAGTCGTTCCCTGGTGTTAAATCAGTGTATTACGATACATGTCATGCCTGCTCTGAGTCCCGCTATCTCTGTGTTCACGTCCGTGTGCTGACAAGTGATACAGTGTGACTGCGCGCCACGTTATAAATTGTTGTGATGCAGTATGATGTATTGCGATTGTTGCACAGTGTTGCAGTATCTGCTCAGTGCGGTTATGACACAGTGTGATTGTGAGCGGGCGTAATGGTGGCAAAGTGTAATTGCACCGTGACGCACGTGCAGTTGCGATATGCTGCGACTGTGATGCATCCACGACAAAATTTGCGATATCCTGCGAGTGTGATGCATTGTGATGCCGTGTAATGGTGACAAAGCGTGATTGTGATGTAGTGTGGTGCCTCACAGCTGTGATAATGTGCCATCGTAATTCAGTGTGTTTGCAATACAGCAAGGTTTATTATTATTATCATTATTATTATTATTATTATTATTATTATTATTATTATTATTATTATTGTTGTTGTTGTTGTTCTTGTTATTCTTCTTAGTATTATTAATATTATTTGCATTATTAGCATTATTGTTTGTTTTTTGTTGCTACTTTGATGTTATTATTATGGTTGTTTTGTTGAGAAATGAGCGTGCTCAGGAGTGCAAAGGCATGTGCCTGCAGCTGGGATTTGAACCTGCAACCTTTGAGACCAAGCGCTTTAGCTGCAGCACTACACTGTTGCCTCTCACGCTGATTGTGTGTGACAGTTATACAGTGCACAGCACTGTATATGATGCATTGAGCTATCGTGTGGTGCAGAGGGGTTTTGTGCGCAGTAGTGCAGTAATGCTCAGTGTGCAAACCGTGTTTTTCTCCTGACAGGAGTGCATCCAGGACAGCCCCTCTCCGTCCCCCTCCCTGGAGGAGCCCCCCCGGCCAGGGTCCCCATCTTCACACCCCAGCAGCAGTGCCTCCAGCTCCCCTGCCCACCATCAACACACCCCGACCGCCTCAGTGAGAAGCTCTCTTCATCTGTCTCACTCCCTCTCTCTCACTCTCTCTCTCCCCCTCTCTCTTTCTCTCTCTCTCACTCCCCTCTCTCTCTCCCTCTCTCTCTCTCCCCTCTCTCCCCCCTCTCTCTTTCTCTCTCTCTCACTCTCTCTCTCTCTCTCTCTCTCATCCCCCCTCTCTCACTCCCTCTCTCCCCCCTCTCTCTTTCTCTCTCTTTCTCTCCCCTCTCTTTCTCTCTCTCTCTCTCGCTCTTCTCTCTCATGTGTCTCTCTCTGCTCTCACTGTTACAGTGTGTGTGTGCTCACATGCGCCTCTGAGTGTGTGTGTGTGTGTGTGTGTGTGTGTGTGTGTGACTGTTTGTCCTGTCTGTTTCCACAGTGATAAACCCCTCTGATGGAGACCTGGGGGATCGAGAGGCTGGACTCAGCATGAAGAAAATTCTGAAAGAGAAAGGTGTGTGTGCGTGCGCGTTTGCTAGTGCGTGTGTGCTCGCGCGTGTGTGTGGGCTTTTGTGTGTGTGTGTGTAGGGGTGCTTGATCTTAAGCAGATGAAGAGTCAATTCTGAGACTGACCAACCAGAGACTGTTCAAAAAAAATAACGCCCACAGAACACACTCCTGTTGTTACTGGGGTAATTTCTTAAAGCTTTGCAAATACAGCTTTTTTAAGATGACTTTCACTTAACAGATGCTCCATTCTAGAGCAACTTACATGAGTGGAGAGCACAAGCGTGACTTTCAGGAATACCAAAGTGTGACATCACCAAGAAGGCACAGAATACCCGTTTATAAATAAAATGTGTAAAATAACCAATAATTAGTTTTGTAAACAAAAGGTAAATACCACTACACAGCTAAACATCTATAACAGTACTACTACTAATCTTGCACTGGTATATCTATAATATTACGCCTATAAAAGGAAACAAGGAAAGAGAGTTAAAGAAAGTCTATTGCTAAAGGGGGCCAGGGATCAGGGGAGCCATGGTGCAGTCTGAAGCAGTGGCCCTTCAGTCTGTGCCAGAAGATGAGTAGGGTCTGTGTTGTCCTGACCACCATGAGAAGCTCATTCCACCACCGGGGCTGTAGAACAGATAGCAGATGTGATTGGCAGGTGCAGACATATGGGGGGGGGAGGGGCCTGGGATTAGGATGATTTAGAATGGAGAGGTCTGGCACGTGTGTATAGTCTGATGATCTTTTGAAAATAAAAAAATAAACAAATTTAATACAAATAGATAAACTCTCTGTTTGTACAGCATTTAGCATTGTTCGAGACCTCAGAGCATGATTTAGCTGACATTCCTATATTCTTTTTATATAGGTTTTTGGTTCATAGGAATGATACGGTTTTTGTGTTTACATGTCATGTGACCTACTGCATCTTGATGGAACATTAATTAAGATGGACCATCCGTGATGCTTTAAAAGGGCCTTGCGTGTGCACGCATGCGTGTGTATGTGGCGGAAAATGTGTGAAACTATATATTCACCTTTCACACCTAAGTGATACGTGTGAAGTTGATGAGGTGGAATGTGTGAATGGGATGTGTGAAAGCTCTGTATTTGAGGTTTTTATAGGGTACAGTGGGGAATGCTAGTTAGCTGAATGTGCACAGATTGCATTTAGCTGCTTGCATTAGCCTGGGTGCATGCCTGTAGCAGGTGATGTCATCTATGATGTCACCCCCAGGCTGTGCTGAAGGTGGCGTGGGCGTCACACATGGGGTCATGAGGCTGGCCAATCAAGGCTGGTCCTCAGTCAGCTCACTGCGTGACCATTGCGGTCGTCACGGTAGCAAAAACAAGTGTCTCATTGCTGGAACGTCAATCTGAATCTGTGTTTACCAGCAGACCTGATTCTACTCACTTCTCTCTGCCACAAGTTCCTGTTATTAGGGAGCTATCATCACATTGTGTTTGTGTCTGTGTGGATACTGTATGTATGTGCATGATCTTGTGTGCACATGCATGCATGTGTATGCACATTATAGTTTGTGAGTTATGGTCTTTATTCATTTTGCTTAGTAGACCTTCCTTAATTGGGTCAAGTTAAATCAGGGCCAGTGTGTGGGCAGGTTTTTGTCTTAGCCCAGCACTACGACACCTCATTCAGCTAACCATGCTGTTCAGTCAAGACCTGGGCAAGTAGAATCAGGTCATTTAGTTCTGAGTTAAAACAAAAATCTGCACACACACCGGATAAGATTGGACACCCCTGAGTTAAGTAGCTCAAATTGTGCTCAAGATACCGGTCCAGACCAGTCAAAGCAGGGCAGACTAGTTCAGTGTAGTCCAGTCTAGTTTGGTCGTGTCTTGTCTTGTCTAATCCAGTTTAGCCCAGTCCAGTGCAGTCCTGTCTGTTCCAGTTCAGCCCAGCTCCTTCCCTGTGGTACTGACTGCAGTAGATGAGGACAAAGAGCTGGTTATGGTAATCCACATCTCTGATAGTCTCATTAGGGCTTCCTCTTCGTCTCCTTGAGCGTCACGGACGGTCCATCTTAATTAATCACTCAATTAGTGACTTAATTGAACATCTATGAAACGCTTATTTATGACGTGCAGAATGAGGCTCCGAGCGCTTCCAGCAGCTGATGACTAGGAGCGTCTGTGTGTGTGTGTGTGCGCGTGTGTGAGCTTATGTGTGTGTGTGAGAGCTTGTGCGTGTGTGTGTATGAGAGAGAGAGAGAGAGAGGGGGAGAGAGAGAGAGAGAGTTTGTGTGTGCTTGTGTGTGTTAGAGAGCTTGTGTGTGTTTGTGTGTGTGTGTGAGTGAGCTTTTGTGTGTGTATGTGTTTGTGCACGTGTATGTAATATGTCTCTGTGACTGTAATTTTTTGTGTGTGAAGATGTGTGTAGTTTGTGTGAGCATGTGTAGTGTGTTTGTGTAAGTGTATATTTTTTGTGTGATGGTGTCTGTGTGTATGTGTGTGTGCGTGTGTGTGAGTGTGCATGTACGTATGTGTGTATATGTATGTATGTGTGTGTGTGTGGGTGTGCATGTATTTATGTGTGTGTGTGTATAAGTATGTGTGTGTGTGTGTGTGTGTGTATGTATATGGATGTGTGTGTGAGTGTGTATATGTATGTGTGTGTGTGTGTATGTATATGGATGTGTGTGTGAGTGTGTATATGTACGTGTGTGTGTGCGCGTGTGTGGATGTGTGTGTGCGTGTGTATGTGTGTGTGTGTGTGTGTGTGGATGTGTGTGTGTGTGTGTGTGTATATGGATATGTGTGTGAGTATGTATATGTACGTGTGTGTGTGTGCGTGTGTGGATGTGTGTGTGTGTGTGTGTGTGTGTGTGTGTGTGTGTGTGTGTGTGTGTGTGTATATGTACGTGTGTGTGTGTGTGTGTATGTGTGTGTGTGTGTGTGTGTGTGTGTGTGTATGTATGTGTGTGTGTGTGTGTGCGTGTGTGGATGTGTGTGTGTGTGTGTGTGTGTGTGTGTGTGTGTGTGTATGTGTGTGTGTGTGTGTGTATATGGATGTGTGTGTGAGTGTGTATATGTACGTGTGTGTGTGTGTGTGTGTGTGTGTGCGTGTGTGGATGTGTGTGTGTGTGTGTGTGTGTGCGTGTGTGGATGTGTGTGTGAGTGTGTGTGGTGTGTGTGTGTGTGTGTTGTGTGTGTGTGTGTGTGTGTGTGTGAGTGTGTGTGTGTGTGTATATGTACGTGTGTGTGTGTGTGCGTGTGTGATGTGTGTGTGTGTGTGTGTGTGTGTGTGTGTATATGTACATGTGTGTGTGTGTGTGTGTGTGTGTGTGTGGTGTGTGTGTGTGTGTGTGTGTGTGTGTGTGTGTGTGTGTGCGTGTGTGGATGTGTGTGTGTGTGTGTGTCTATGTACATGTGTGTGTGTGTGTGTGTGCGTGTGTGTGTGTATGTATATGGATGTGTGTGTGAGTGTGTATATGTACGTGTGTGTGTGGATGTGCGTGTGTGTGTGTGTGTGTGTGTGTCTCTATGCGGGATGCCAGCAGACGGGTAATGCTCAGCACACACATTTGGGATGAGTGGGCCCAGATGCCTCCAGGCCCTTTTAAAGCGACTCAATGTGCACCTGGCCTGTGAGCATGTTTTATTAATGTGTGTGAAATCATCCCTCCTGCGATGGCCGATACTGCTGGGCTGTGATTTCTGAAAGGGCAGGAAGGGCTGTGGATGTAGGTCAGTGACAGAGAGAAGGGCGTGAGCAGACTGACACCCACACATATACGCACACACGCACACGCATGCTATGCCTGCACTACACACGCACACACTACACACAATGCACAAACGTATACGTAACAAAACACATATTCATGCGTACACAGACACACACACACACACACACACACACACACACACGCACACAAGCACACATGCATGCTATGCCTGCACTACACACGCACACACTACACACAATGCACAAACGTATACGTAACAAAACACATATTCATGCATACACAGACACACACACACACACACACACACACACACACATATACGCACGCACACACACGCATGCTATGCCTGCACTACACACGCACACACTACACACAATGCACAAACATGTATACGTAACAAAACACATATTCACGCATACACAGACACACACACACACAAACACGGCAACACGCAAGCACGCACAGATGTGCACATACCCAGACGTGCTCACTTACAAACACGGCGTACAGCGAATAGAAGGAGTGCTTTCCCCCTCCGAAGCAGACGGTCTCTCTTTAACGATCCCGCCAAAGTCTTCGCGGCGTTTAGTGACCCAGTTTCCCTCCCGTCCCCCGACGCGCCGTCAGGTGCACGGATAGCGAGCGCGGGGAAGCGGCGCTAAGTCTTCCGCACGCGAGCGAGCGCGTTCCTTAAAACCGCCGGCAAATTGTCCGCGCTGAACGCCGCGGGTCGGCTAACACGCCGCGCTCCACATTACCGTCGTTCGATTGGCTGCGGCGCCGAGCGACCCCGTCCCCTCTGTCCTCTGACCTGCGGAGAAACAGGCACCGTCCCGTCCACCCCCCCCCCCCAAAAAAAACACCCCTCCTGCGCTCCGGCACAAAGCCGTTTCTGACCAAAAAAAAAAAAAAACGGTTCGATACCTCTGCAATAAAAGCAAGCGAATCAGGCGGTTAACCTGAGCGGGACAGAGGCCCAGAGGTGGGCTCTGTTAATAATGCGTTTGCGCTGTTTGTTTATGGGGACGGCTGTGGGAGCGCACGGAAGGCTGGGTCTGTATGATAAACAGCGTGACACGCCGCTACAGTGTGATGAATGGCTCGCCGGTGGCACGCGCCACCTTTTGTGCAGGAGTCCGTTGAATGAACCCAACTTTCTCAGTCTATAAATCACAGCCAGCCGGTCAGTAAGTGAGCCGTGTGTAGCCACGGGGCGAGGGCTCCCCTTCCTCCACCCTCTCCACCCTCCCCAGCCCCCTCCGCCCCCTCCACCCTCCCATCCTGTGCCCCCTCCCCGTGCGGCCTTCTGCCCCTTTAATCTTGCTGCTGCGCTTGGTCTCAGTCTAGATCACACATGATCCATGGTTACTGCAGCAGTTTAATAGAGCAGTTAGACCAGTAATGCAGTGTAGTGGTCAGAGCAGCAGTGTGGTGTAGTGGTCAGAGCAGCAGTGTGGTGTAGTGGTCAGAGCAGTGTTTGGTGTAGTGGTCAGAGCAGCGGTTTGGTGTAGTGGTCAGAGCAGTGGTTTGGTGCAGTTGTCAGAGCAGCAGTGTGGTGTGGTGGTCAGAGCAGCAGTGTGGTGTAGTGGTCAGAGCAGCAGTGTGGTGTAGTGGTCAGAGCAGTGGTTTGGTGTAGTGGTCAGAGCAGCGGTTTGGTGTAGTGGTCAGAGCAGTGGTTTGGTGCAGTTGTTAGAGCAGCAGTGTGGTGTAGTGGTCAGAGCAGCAGTGTGGTGTAGTGGTCAGAGCAGCAGTGTGATGTAGTGGTTAGAGCAGTGGTTTTGTGTGGTGGTTAGAGCAGTGGTTTGGTGTAGTGGTCAGAGCAGTGGTTTGGTGTAGTGGTCAGAGCAGCAGTGTGGTGTAGTGGTTAGAGCAGTGGTTTGGTGTAGTGGTTAGAGCAGTGGTTTGGTGTAGTGGTCAGAGCAGAAGTGTGGTGTAGTGGTCAGAGCAGCAGTGTGATGTAGTGGTTAGAGCAGTGGTTTTGTGTGGTGGTTAGAGCAGTGGTTTGGTGTAGTGGTCAGAGCAGCAGTGTGGTGTGGTGGTCAGAGCAGCAGTGTGGTGTAGTGGTCAGAGCAGCAGTGTGGTGTAGTGGTCAGAGCAGCAGTGTGATGTAGTGGTCAGAGCAGCAGTGTGGTGTAGTGGTCAGAGCAGCAGTGTGGTGTAGTGGTCAGAGCAGCAGTGTGGTGTAGTGGTCAGAGCAGCAGTGTGGTGTAGTGGTCAGAGCAGCAGTGTGGTGTAGTGGTTAGAGCAGCGTTTTGGTGTAGTGGTCAGAGCAGCGGTTTGGTGCAGTTGTTAGAGCAGCAGTGTGGTGTAGTGGTTAGAGCAGTGGTTTGGTGTAGTGGCCAGAGCAGCAGTGTGGTGTGGTGGTCAGAGCAGCAGTGTGGTGTAGTGGTTTGTGTGGTGTAGTACCTTTCTGTATTGTGCTGCTACCGTAGCATGCTCCCCACCACCTAGCGGCAAGGTGGTTTCGTGCGGTTGGGTGGCCAACAGCGGCCTGTCTCTACGGCTCTCATCTGACCTGTGCAGTGCAGAAACACAGATGTGTGACCAGCCATGTCAGCACACAGGAAGTGACACGGCAGCTGTTGTGGATAAATAGAGGCAGACCTCTAATGTAAACAGAAGCCTTCACACTGGAGCCACGCTGACCTCCTCCCGCTCCGCTCGACTGACGAAAACGAGCTGCCTGTGCCTCTCAGTGGCCATGAGGGCGTGCCATTTTAGCAGAAACCTCCAGTAGAATCATGGCTTGTTGGTACCATTTACAATCTCTGATAGGTTTAATAGTACAAAGCCAAGACATCCTGGTTAAAGGTGAATTTCTCATGTTTTACGATATTGGGATCTCTCGTGGTTTTAGCGTGGAGTCAAATGGGACAGCTGCGGAACATGCTTGACCCCAGCAGAGAAGCTAGTGCAGGCATGAGAGAGAGCCAGCATTATCGTGCAAACCCAAACTAATTACGTGAACCCGAAGTTGCTTTCCAAACCGAGGTTGCAGCGCAGAGCCAAGCTAACAAGGCGAAACGAGTGCACGGATGGAGATAAGATGTGTGGCGCTCGCGGAGCGACGCGAAAACCGCGCGGCTCTCGGCTCAAAGCGGTTCAGCCCGTTTTCCACGAAGCTGATACAAGGCATCTGGTTACAATCAATGCTTCCTTCTGCCATTATGAAATTAGCCGCACGGAAATGATTTGAAATGGTCTGTAATGATTTCTGATAGAAATGTGCTGTATTGTTCAGCCTTTGAGATAAGCGAGAGAAAACAAACGCAAAGGCCCATTTCCGAAAAAAGGGAAGATAGCAGTTTGTTTTCCTTTCTTCCTTTTTTTTCTCCCCTCTCATTCTTCGCCAGGAATCTGTTCTTTAACTGCAAGGGCTTGGATAGGTTTCAGAACTGATAGCTTCTTAACTTTTTGGCGACGGATGCAGTTATTCTTAGCCCGTACAGAAGATAAATAAATAAATGCGAAAGCTCCTTTTTAAAGGGCTCGGGTCCTCTTTTGCCTGAATCAAGGCTTGTTTGTTTATGTGAAAGGCGCTCTCCAATGTGCAAACGGGACAAATCCACACGGCTTTGAAAGCCCTTTTTGATCATTAAACTGATTGCTGTTCTAAGCGAGTTTGTGATGCTTTAATTAAACTGGAGATCTCAGCCCTGCCCCGAGGCAGTATGCCGTCCCCAGAACCCAGCCCGGGCATTTCGGCAGCTTGCGCCGGTCCAATTCGAAGCTTCCCTTCTTTAAAGATAGAAACCGGCATTGGCTTAGCGTTTCCGTAGCGTCGAACACACTCCAGAAGTAGCATCAGTAGAATGGAGAGCGGAGGAAAATAACAAAGAGCTGGAGTTGGTGGAAATTCAGGACAAGGTCATTTTTGGAGGAAAGTCATTCCTTCTCTTGGCTGGAGCCAGGACGGTACGGGCGGCTGATGAATTAGGCCTCTCTTCCCTTTTGGGTGGGGGGGGGGGGGGGGGGGGGTGGAGTAGACAGGTGTGCCAGTAAGAGACACTGGTTCGGACGGGATTCTATACCCCGCCCTCATGCCCCTGGCCCGAGGCCACACCCCAGGCCCGTGTGGCATCCTGGCAAGGACAGGGGAGCTGGCACACCGGCGGTGCCAGTCTGTCATGCTCCTCTACCCCCCCCCCCCCCCTCCCCCGAGCGGGCCGACACGCCCACCGACTCCCGCTCCAAAAGCAGCCGTGCCAGCGGACTGCCCGCGTCCCGCGGATCGGGCGCCTGGAATGCGGACAGCGCCATCGGTCCGCGCGCGCCGGTCCACAGACGGCAGTGTCCTCAGAGCGCGCAGTCTGACACACCTGTTTGTTTGAGTTAGTGCTGCCCGGCGCTCTCCCGCTGGCATGGCCTGATATTCAGACTGCGCGCTAAAGACAGAAACGCGCTGTCCCCTTCTCCTCAGAGCCGAACGAGGAGAAATGCGCCGTCCCCTTCTCCTCAGAGCCGAACGAGGAGAAACGCGCTGTCCCCTTCTCCTCAGAGCCGAACGAGGAGAAACGCGCCGTCCCCTTCTCCTCAGAGCCGAACGAGGAGCGCCAGATATAAAGGCTTCTAAAGTAATGAGTCTGGACTAAAACCAATGATGAAAGTGCTGGAGCAAGAATGTGAATTTCAGACACAATTACCTGTCTCTTTAAATTCACAATAACAACTCTGACCACCATTACGATTATTACGGGGGCAGAGACCCCATCGTCAGATGTTTATTATTCATTTAGTTTCATTCGTTTCCTCTGCCATGGCTGTATAAATGGTGTGCTTTATCAGATACTCATGAGACTTGGCGTGTTTGTAGGAAGCTATTGGGGTATTCCATGCAATCAATATGCCCTTTATTTGGGCTCAGGCCGGTGCTATAACTGTTGTTTTTGTTATATTTATGGAGACCTGAAATTTGGAACATAATTTACATTATGTTTTTGACATTTATCACATGCTTATCCTCAGCCAGTTAAATAGCCTGCATTCATTTCACACACAATCCATTTATACAGCTGGATATTTACTCAATGTGTGGCAATTCAGGTCAAGTACCCTGCTCAAAAACACAACATCTGTTCCTCGCCTGGGAATCGAACCTGCAACTTTGGAGTTGCAACCCCAGTTCCCCCTAAGCATTATGCTACAGTGCCACCCATGGTGCACTGGGCATTTGCATAACAGACACTGTGGTGAAGCAACCATATCAGGTATTCTCCCATTCTTAACCTAAATTGGTTCACCAACACTGTCTCACCAGCACTGTCTAACCCACACTGTCTCCCCCACTGAGTCTCACCAACACTGTCTCACCAACACTGTCTCACCAACACTGTCTCACTCACACTGTTTCACCTACACTGTCTCACTCACACTGTTTCACTCACACTGTTTCACCTACACTGTCTCACACACAACCAACACTGTCTCACTCACTGAGTCTCACCAACACTGTCTCACAAACACTGTCTCACTCACACTGTCTCACAAACACTGCCTCACTCACACTGTCTCACTCACTGTGTCTCACCAACACTGTCTCATGCACAACCAACACTGTCTCACCTACACTGTCTCACTCACACTGTCTCACAAACACTGCCTCACTTAAACTGTCTCACCAACACTGGCTCACTCACACTGTTTCACCTACACTGTCTCACTCACACTGTCTCACAAACACTGCCTCACTCACACTGTCTAACCCACACTGTCTCACTCACACTGTCTCACAAACACTGCCTCACTCACACTGTCTCACTCACTGAGTCTCACCAACACTGTCTCACAAACACTGTCTCACTCACACTGTCTCACAAACACTGCCTCACTCACACTGTCTCACTTACACTGTCTCACACACAGTGTCTCACGCACAACCAACACTGTCTCACTTACACTGTCTCACCCACACTGTCTCACTTACACTGTCTCACCCACACTGTCTCACAAACACTGCCTCACTTAAACTGTCTCACCAACACTGGCTCACTCACACTGTTTCACCTACACTGTCTCACTCACACTGTCTCACAAACACTGCCTCACTCACACTGTCTAACCCACACTGTCTCACTCACACTGTCTCACAAACACTGCCTCACTCACACTGTCTCACTCACTGAGTCTCACCAACACTGTCTCACCCACACTGTCTCACTTACACTGTCTCACAAACACTGCCTCACTCACACTGTCTCACTCACACTGTCTCACAAACACTGCCTCACTCACACTGTCTCACTCACACTGTCTCACAAACACTGCCTCACTCACACTGTCTCACTCACACTGTCTCACAAACACTGCCTCACTCACACTGTCTCACTCACTGTGTCTCACCAACACTGTCTCACCCACACTGTCTCACACACACTGCCTCACTCACACTGTCTCACCCACACTGTCTCACTCACATTGTCTCACCCACACTGTCTCACCCACACTGTCTCACTTACACTGTCTCACTCACACTGTCTCACACACATTGTCTAACCAACACTGTCTCATCCACACAACCTCACTCGCGCAGTCGCTGACTCTGTACACTGCTTCATACTCCCCACCTCAGCAGGTTATGTAGGTACATTTTGACCCAGTAAATATACTTATTATTCCATATATCACTATTCAAAGGCTAACTTGCAAAAAAAACCTCATTAGAGTTAATTTAATGGAGGAATATTCATCAGCTTCTAAGGATGCAGTGTTAAGCAGGCGAAGCAACATGCTAAAACTGGCTCTAATTAAAAACATGCTTTGTTGCCTCTCTTCCTCCTCATTTATTTATTTATTTATTGAATAGTTAATTTCTATAAAGAAATTAACTGTTAACACTTCCTTTTGAGTTCTGTGTCACACCTCCAGCTCCAAATGAGTCCAGGCTCTGTCCCCCTACTTTTCCAGGTCATCTGCACTGCATTGGTACAAGGGACAGTTAACTGCAGTGTGTGATCAGTGTATTTACACTGAACTGACTTACCTGCAGTGTGTGATCAGTGTATTTACACTGAACTGACTTACCTGCAGTGTGTGATCAATGTATTTACACTCCAGTGTGTGAGCAGTGTATTTACACTGCAGTGTGTGATCAGTGTATTTACACTGAACTGACTTACCTGCAGTATGTGTGATCAGTGTATTTACACTGAACTGACTTACCTGCAGTGTGTGATCAGTGTATTTACACTGAACTGACTTACCTGCAGTGTGTGATCAGTGTATTTACACTGAACTGACTTACCTGCAGCGTGTGATCAATGTATTTACACTCCAGTGTGTGATCAGTGTATTTACACTGCAGTGTGTGATCAGTGGATTTACACTGCAGTGTGTGATCAGTGTATTTACACTGAACTGACTTACCTGCAGTATATGATCAGTGTATTTACACTGAATTGACTTACCTGCAGTATATGATCAGTGTATTTACACTGAACTGACTTACCTGCAGCGTGTGGTCAGTGTATTTACACTGCAGTGTGTGATCAGTGTATTTACACTGCAGTGTGTGATCAGTGTATTTACACTGCAGCGTGTGATCAGTGTATTTGCTCTGCAGTGTGTGATCAGTGGTATTTACACTGCAGTGTGTGATCAGTGTATTTACACTGCAGTGTGTGATCAGTGGATTTACACTGCAGTGTGTGATCAGTGGATTTACACTGCAGTGTGTGATCAGTGTATTTACACTGCAGTGTGTGATCAGTGGATTTACTCTGCACTGACTTACCTGCAGTGCTGTTCTTACCTGCAGTTTTTACAGGCCTGTCTCCCGCTTGCAAACAGGACTTACTGCTGCTTTAAATCCTTTAAATCCTCCTTCTTTAACGGTTTAGCAGTTTTAATATTTAAACTGCTCAATGTATGGCAGTTAAAAGTTAATATATAATAAATGAACTCCCTTTTTTTTGTTTTACGTTTTATTGTCACGCTTTCATCTTCTGGAAATAATGACCGTTTGCGATTTGTCGACTTGCTTAAGCTCATTAAGTTTGCTGCGGGTTTCTGAGCCTGGTTTTAATGTAGCGGCCAGCCGTGCTATTCCGGGCTTGTGTAAAGCAGAGCTAATGCACAGCTCTCAGGGCTGTTTGAAGCAGATTAATAGTGTGGCCGGGGGCTATAGCCATGCTGTATGTTTTCTTTATTGAGGTGTAGATTACCGCAGGGCAAATAGTTCTGCCCACAGTTGCACTGTACCTGTCTCCTCGGGGCAGGCTGTTCTGCTCAGAGTTATGTCTGTGTCTTACTGTGCTGCGGAACCCTGGGCTTTTAAATCTGACTCCTTTAACGGCTACCGGTCCTTAGGTTAAACTGAATGTCTAAGTATGTGTGCGTGAGTGAGTGAGTGTGCGTGTGTGTGTGCGTGCGTGCGTGTGCGTGTGGGCTCATTTGTGTGTGATGTGTGTGAGTGTGTGTGTCTGCGTGCGCATCTGTGCTCATTTGTGTGTGCATGTGTGTATGCGTGTATGTGTGAGTGTTTGTATGTGTGTGCATGAGTGTGCATGTGTGTGAGAGTGTGTGTATGTGTGTGTATGCGTGTGTGTATGTGTGTATGAATGTGTGTGATTATATGTGTGTGTGTGTGTGTGTGTGAGTGTATGAGTGTGTTTATGTGTGTATGCATATGTCGATATGTGTGAGTGTGTATTTGTGTGTGAGTGCATGAGTGTGCGTATGTGTGTATGAATGTGTGTATGTGTATACGTGTATATGTGTGTATGAGTGTGTGTGAGCGTGCGTGTGAGTGTATGAATGTATGTGTGAGTGTATGCGTGTGTGTGTGTGTATGTATGTATGAACGTGTGTGAGTGTATGAGTGTTTGTGTATATGTATGTATGAACATGTGTGAGTGTATGAGTGTGTGTGAGAGTATGTGTGTGTGTGTGTATATATGTATGAATGTGTGTGAGTGTATGAGTGTGTGTGAGAGTATGCGTGTGTGTGTGTATGTATGTATGAACGTGTGTGAGTGTATGAGTGTTTGTGTATATGTATGTATGAACGTGTGTGAGTGTATGAGTGTGTGTGAGTGTGCGTGTGAGTGTATGAATGTATGTGTGAGTGTATGCGTGTGTGTGTGTATGTATGTATGAACATGTGTGAGTGTATGAGTGTGTGTGAGAGTATGCGTGTGTGTGTGTGTCTGTAATAATGCAGTACGGAGCTGCTGTCTCAAACAGACTAGGGCAGCACCTGTCACAGATGCCTCCCAAGCTTCCCACATCTCGGCTCTCTCCTGCTCCTCTTTAATATTATTATTTTTCTGAGAGAACTATAAATACTAGGAAGACATTTTGTTCCCAAGCTTTACGGCTCCCCGGGTGCCTGTTGTCTTATTGGGGATAAATAGATTGTTGGCAGGAAGGAGACACGTCTCTCTCCCCCTCCTCCTGCGACGTTGGCTCTGTCGGAAGGGCTGCCGCTGGATGGCTGCGGGGCCTGCTCCCTGTCTGAACCCCGCGGGCGACCGATTCGGGGGGGGCTGACGTGCAGAGGAGGCTCACGGGAGATGCCGCCGTGTTGGAGCCGCTACGGCGACCAGCCCGAGGGAAGCCTGGGATTTTTTCCGCGAGGCGCCCGAATTCTCCCGTTAGGCGGCGGCGAGGTTTCGCGGCGGGTCCGCGGAAAGGGGGTCGGGAGGAAGCTCTGAGGCGGCCGTGGCGAGAGAGCGATCTGCGTGGGGCGAGGAGGTCGCAGGGCCCGTGTGATATCGGGGCCCTCACTCTTAAGGTGGTCTGCTTTATGCTGCGATATACAGCTGCGGGGCTTTGTGACAACCACACACAGAGACCGGAAAGGTGCGCCCTACCCCAAAAAATGTAAATAGTGACAGATATATTTGTTGTTGCTTTCATCTTTATTATGGTCATTATGGTAATGATCTTGTTCCAGTGCCGTGTGTTTAACCCCAGTAGAGGGACACTCTAGTGCCACTACGCTAGCGCTACGCTACGGCATCGCTGGGGCCCGCGCTAAATCTCCCCCTAATTAGCTTCCTTTGAATATTCAGCAGACGTTCTCCTCAGCGCGCGCGCGGAGACGTACCGGGGAAGGGGAGCCGTCGGGGGGAAGGCGCAGTAAAACGCGCAGGAGAATGCGGCGCATTTAATGCGGGAGAAGCTCTGCCGTCGCTGTTTTTTCCCCCTCCGCCTTTTCTCACTCGGGCATCTGTTCGCCCATATGGAGCAGGCGGAGGCCCGCCCTCCTCGCCGGGCGCGTCACGCGGGGAGAGAGCGTCGAGGAGGCCGGTCCCTCGGCCCGCACGGAGGAGACGGAGGAGCAAGGGGAGAGGGGGGAGGAGGGAGGAGGCGGGAGCAAAGGGTGGAGGAGGTGGCGGAGGTGGAGGAAGAGCAGGTCGCGGGAGGGACGGAGGTGAAGAAGGAGATGAGGGAGGTAATAGGGGAGGGGGGAGAGGTCGCAAGGAGGTGGACGAGGAGGTGACGGGGAGGCGGAGGAGGTGACGGATGGACAGGTCGCTTGTGGATGAAATGGGATGGTGCAGATTTACCTGTTGTCGTGGTGTTTAATGGCAGCCTGTAAGGGAAGCAGGCGTTCCCTGTCCTGCACAGAGACGTGGGGAGGGGGGGCAGGAGGGAGGGGGACGATTCAGCTTGCGTGTGTCACTACACTCTCTGACCACACTGTTCCGTAAGTGCCACAGCTCTCTAAGTCCAGCCCCTCCCCAAACCTCCCCCACTTCCCCCCCCTCTCCCATTTTGGTCTTTTTTTCCCCCTGAAAGCTTTGCTTCCACTTGATGGGCTTGGTGGCCCTCTAAAAACGTTCTCCTTTTGTTGGAGCTTTTTCATTTTTCC
This sequence comes from Anguilla japonica, assembly GCA_025169545.1. Classification (NCBI taxonomy): domain Eukaryota; kingdom Metazoa; phylum Chordata; class Actinopteri; order Anguilliformes; family Anguillidae; genus Anguilla; species Anguilla japonica. The sequence continues at coordinate 30,476,201 of CM045891.1, read as the reverse complement.
TAGACGCATTATATTGTCTTTATTTTTAGGACACGGAAATAAAAGGTCAGATTGCTTAATAATTGATCGAGCTGTGCGCCGTGTTAAAAGGAAACCACACTTCCCCCCACGTCTCTGTTTGTTTATTTATTTGTCTGCGTGGCGGGGTAGTAGAGGGAGGTGGTGGGCGGGGGGTTGGGGCAGGGGGGGCGGGAAGCGGCGTTTGGAAGACGCCGTTGCTTAATCGCTTGCGGGTTTTTATCGAAGTGAGGTCCTCGTCTTTAAGAAAGGGTCCCTTTCAGAGCACACGGACGGTGCGGATGGTTAGCGAGCGCTCTGTCGCTATCGCGAGCGTTAGCGTCCGCGCCTGCGCTCGGGGGCACGTCGGCCGAGCGGCGAGAGCGCGGCTCCGTTCCCGCCGCCTCTCCGCTCTTTCGCGGTCGCTGTCGCTGTGGCGGCCGCGCGCGTCCTCTCCGCCGCGGCCGATGGTAAACACCGCGGCCCGGGCTAATGCGCCGTGTATCATTACTTTTGCACATTACGCCGACCAGGACAGAACCAGGGCACTTTGTAAATGTCACAGCTTCTTTTTTTTCCTGAGGGAGAGAGAGAGAGAGAGAGAGAGAGAGAGGATGAATTGAACTGCGCGCTATCACCAGCAGCGGGAAGATAAATCTGTCGTTTAAAAGGGAGCAGCAATTAGGTGAAGAGAGGGGGCCAGAAGGCGGGGTGAGAGACGAGGCTTTTAAACGCGACCTCCAGCCCCCGTTCCGGAGCGCCCCGGCCGTGCCGCGGGTGCGGGGTGCGGGGTGCGGGGGGGCGGGCGTGGGGCGGTCCAGGAGGCGCGGGTGAAGTGTTAATCAGTCATTCCGCGGCTGCGTGCGCGGGGGCCGGGCGGCCACTGGACCGGGTCGAACCCTGGGCTGTTTCCCATTACCGCCGCCGCAGATAAGCCGGCAGAGCGAAGCCCCCGATAAACGCTACCATGCTAATGCCACGCTAGCGCTAAACTCATCCCATGATGCTTTGGGTTTTCTTTTTATTTACCCAAGCAAACCCAGCACTAACTTCACACCCCCATACCCTGGTTGACTTTCTATTCCTCTCTTCTCCCTTCTCTTTCCTTCTTTCTCTGCCTTTCCCTCTATCGCTTTCTCTCTCCCTCTCTCTCTCTGTTTTTCTTTCCCTCTCTTTCGCTCTCTCCCTCATCCTCCCTCTCTTCTCCCCCTCTATCTCTCTCTCTCTCTCTCTCTCCCACTCTTTTCTCTCTCTCTCTCGTCTTCACACTATATCTGTGTGACCTTGATCTGTGAACCACTTTCAGTCGGTACGAAAAACTTAATCACAGACTGTCAGGTGGCGAGGGGGGGGGGGGGGGGGGGGGGCTGGGGTGGAATCTGGCTTTCCCCCCTCTCTCTTTACTTTAATGCCCTTTCCAGTGTGGGGGAGAATTTATTGCTTGTGGGACAGGTGGAATATGAACAATGGGCAGGATGGAGTGCGGGGTTATCCGGCCGGCCCGAGGGTGACGCGGGAAATCGATCTGACCTGTGATACAGTGTCATCACAATCCCCACCCTGGCTGTCCTATCCGTCTTCCCTGGGAAGCTGCGATGGCTGCTGTCATCTCGCAGGCCAGATTATCCGGATGAATCATAGTCTGCAGCACTCTCGCCGGGCTGGCTGCCGGGGGGGCGGGCGGGCGGGCGGGAGGCGGGGGGAGGGGCGGGGGCCAAGGGGGCGTGGGAGGGTAAAATATGATGCTCTTCCTCCTTTCGGTGGTTGACTCCGGCGCGGTGCTCTTAGCTCTGTTAAGATTAAGTACTGCACGCGGGTTATGGCCGGGCCAACCGGCGGCGTCGCCGCCCACGCCGCTCACACGCTACGCACACGCGACACACAGACTGCGCGCAGACAACACACATATTATACTTACACTACAGTTTTTATTTATTTAACCTTTATTTACCCATGTGACTGCATACACACTGTACACACAGTGCACATACAGACTACACACACTGGAAGTGTGAACATGAATGCATGAGTGTGCCTGTGAGTGTGTGTGTGTGAGTGAGTGTGTTCTTGAGTGTGTGTTGTGTGTGTGTGTTGTGTGTGTGTACTTGAATGTGTAAGTGTGCTCTTGCGTGTGTTTGTGTTTGTGAATGTGTGTTGTGTGTGTATTATGTGTGCCTGTGTGTTGTGTATATGAAATGTGTATGTGTGTTGTGTGTTTGTGTGTTGTGTGTGTATGTGAGTGTGTGTGTATTGTGTATGCGATTGTGTGTGAGTGCATGTGTCTGCTGTGTGTTTGCATGTGAATGTTTGCGTGTATGTGTGTGCTTTGTGTGTGTGTCTGTGCATCAGTGAGTTTTGTATGTGTGTGTGTGTTTGTGTGTATGTGTGTGTATTATGTATGTGAGTGTGTGTCACTGTGTGTTTGCGTGTGTGCGTGTGTGTGTGTGTGTGTGTTTGTGAGTGTGCGTGCGTGTGTATGTGTGTATATGAGTGTATGAGTGTGTGTGACTGTGTGTGTGTGCGTGCATCTGTGTGTGTGTGTGTGTGTGTGTATGAGTGTGTGTGACTGTGTTTGTGTGTGTGTGTGTGTGTAACATATGTCTCTCTCTGTTCTGTGCAGATGAGGCTCAGCTGATGCCCATGACAAAACCTGGTTTTGACAAATTGCCCCTGGCTGGACAAGCCCTGCCTCCGGGCTTTCCCGCCCCCTTCCTCTTCGCTGATGGGCTGTCCTCTGTGGAAACACTGCTAACCAACATCCAGGTATGGCCACGTAATTAATACTGCCATATTTGCCAACATCCACAGCCATGATATTACCATAGCAACCCAGGAATATTGACATAGTCCCCTACATCTACAGCAGCATAAAACCTGTTTTTCTGTGTGTGTGTGTGTGTATGTATGTGAGCGCACACATGTGTGCGTGTTCGTGTTCGTCTGTGTCATGTGTGTGTGTGTGTGTGTGTGCGTGTGTGTGTGTGTGTGTCTCAGGGCCCTTTGAAGAAGGTGGCTGTGGTTAACAACCATGTGTGTGTCTCAGGGCCTGTTGAAGGTGGCTGTGGATAATGCCCGTGTGCAGGAGAAGCAGGTTCAACAAGAGAAGAAGGAGCTGAAGATGGAGCTCTACAGAGAGAGAGAAATGCGAGAGAGTCTGGAGAGACAGCTCACTTCCGAGCTACAGAGCAGAGGTAAGAGTGTGTGTGTGTGTGTGTGTGTGTGGGAGCATGTACGTGTATAGTGTGTGTCTTTTGAGTGTGTGAGAGTGACGAGAGAAGAGAGATGTGCACACTTTTGTGTTTATCATCGTGATTCCCGCATTCTGGCTTTGTCCTGGATCTGAATCCCAGCATAAATAAATGCAGATAAATAGAAAATCCTGTCAGAATGTGTGTGCTTCTTGGCTTGGTTTGCCATGCTTTAGTGCTGGTTTAAAAACTGAGTCTGGCTCTTCATCCCGAGCCAAGAAATTAAGGCAATTAGCCACCTCGCTAACAGCTTCAACAGTCTGCACAGCCACTTTAATAATTTATTAGCCATGCCTGTTATCGTATTGCATGTTATCCAAATGTATTTTTAATAAAGGGGGAGGAAAGTAATAATTTAGCCAATAAAACAGTTGTAATTAGAGATGTTGTGAATTTGTGCCGGGCGGTGGAGACTGGCCGCTGTTTGCTGATTGGTGGGATGAGTTTCGCTTGGCTGTGCATGTGCTCATCTCACACCCCGGGCCTTGCTTTGCCTGTTTCACACTGACATCACTTCCTGTGTGCTGTTGGCTTTTTCCTGAGCCCGCCTTCATTTACACGGGGCCACAGGCATTCAGCATTTGCAACGTTCACCCTGCAGCTGGGAAAGGGACAGGGGGTGCGTGGAAAATGGGGTCCAGGAAGAATGGGGAGCACAGGGGCATGACTTCTGTGTCTCAAAAAAAGAGATTCAAGTTACTTCATTGGCATGAAATACAAATGTAATTATTGCCAAAAGATAAATCAATTAATTAACAAAATCTATTTTTTTTTCTTTCTCTCTCCCTCTCTCTCTCTCCCCCTTTCTCCCTCTCCCTCCCTCTCTCTCTCTCTCTCTCTCTCTCTCTCTCTCTCAGCCACCATACAGAAGCGGCTGAAGAAGGAGAAGAAGGCGAAGAGGAAACTGCAGGAGGCGCTGGAGTTTGAGTCCAAGCGGCGAGAACAGGTGGAGCAGGCGCTCAAACAGGCCACCTCTCCCGAGACCCTTCGCATGAGTCTCAACGGTCAGCCTCCTGCTCCTCCTCATCCTCCTCCTCCTCCTCCTCCACCTCCCTCCTCCCTCTCTACATCCTCCTCTTCACCTTCACCCTCATTTCCTTCTCCCCATTCTTCTTTTCCTTTCTCTCCTCTCTTTCTTTCCTTTCCGCTCCATTATGGCTCTTTTTTTTTTACGGCTGCTGCTGCAGCCGCTGTTATAGCGCAGGATGGTTTCCGCTAGCCCTGCACAGGAAGAGGAGACAGATACTAATCACGCGCGCGGCTAAACGCGGCCGTTTAAAACCGCAGATTGCTTTAATAGCCCCATGATTCTCCATTGTTTATTTTCGAATATTTTAACAGTATCAGGAAAAAAAAAAAATACATAAAACATGTCAAGAGCCCAGCACACATCTGCAACCATTTCAGAGGCCAGGGCAATTATTTCCAAGGCTGATTAAACTGGAATTTATTACGGCGAAGCGCCATGTTTCCTTTCATGTAACGTTACTGCGGGGCTGATGATCAACCAATAAAGTCTGCTAATAGATTGCCTGCTGAATTGTTGAGACATTTCTGCATGGAAAGGTAGACAAATCCCATTACAGCTCACAGAGCCATTACTAACTACTGCCCTGTGAAATATCATTACAGAGCACACTTTACTCCAGTGTCACATATAAAGCTTTAATAGATACTCAACAACCCGTCATTAAATGTGTCTTAGACCTGAAACATGGTTACAGTAATGTACTAAATGAGCAGGCTCACTCATAGAAATAAACAGACCACTGGATCACATCATTACTGAGAGTTTTCTGTCCATTAATGGTGTATTTAAATGTGTGTATGGGTATTGCTAGTGTCTTAAATGTGTGCATGGTATTAACCGACTATTTAAATGTGTTTGTGGTATCAAGTGTGTGTTTGAATATGTATTTGGTATCAAGGGTGCATCTTTATCTGTGTACGTTCATAAGAGGGCATTTAAATATGTTTGGTATTAGGGGTGTATTTAAATGTGTATATGTGATAAGAATGTAATTAAATATGTGTTTGGTGTTTGGGGTGTATTTAAATGCACTTTTGGTGATGAGAGTATTTAAATATGTGTTTGGTATTAGGGTGCATTTGAATGTGTGTATGATGATAAGAGTAACTATTTAATAGGTGTTTGGTATTAAGGGTATGTTTAAAGGAGCGTTTTGTGAGTATGTATTCAGGTGGTGTTCAGGGTGTATTTAAATGTGTGTTTGCTGATAAGAGCGTTTAAATGTGTGATTGGTGTTCAGGGTGTATTTAAATGTGGTTTGGTGTTCAGGGTGTATTTAAATATGTGTTTGGAGTTCAGGGTATATTTAAATGTGAGTTTGGTGTTCAGGGTGTATTTAAATGTGAGTTTGGTGTTCAGGGTGTATTTAAATGTCTAATTTTCAGAGGCAGTGATTCCAGATGTTGAGACTGAACACAATGGAAGCCAGCAGGAGAACTCTGCTGTACAAGGTGAGCTGCGACACCTGCGCCTGTCTCCCCTGCCCCCCGATACACCTCTCTCCTCCACCTCTCTCCACTCTTACACCCCCACACCTTTCTTCTGTCTCCTCCACCTGACTTCTCCTGCACACCTGTCTTCTCCACCTGTCTCCACCCCTCTACCCCCTGCCTCCTCATCTCTGTGTGGTGCAGCTTCCCTGGATTATTCTTTAATACCGTTCCTCTTGCACTCCAGCGATAAACGATTTAGCCTGTGACAGCCGCACGCCACACAGACCACTTCTGAATTGGCTTACGGGGGATCTCATTTGTGTGCCGTAATTTACATCGTTTTTGTACTTTGCTGGTGTTGATCTCACCAAATCCTTAAAAATAACTTTGATAACTTTTATAATCCCTTAATAATCCTTGAATAAATCCTTTAAAAAAGCAAACGGGAGAAAGTGGAGATATCTCTGATGTGTCAGAGCAGGACTGAGAGGAGTGATTAAACTGTCAAATGATACACTTTAGTACAGTAGTGCATTAGAATGGGAATATGGCAGTGCAGAAATTCAGTAGTGCGGGAATTTAGCAGTGCAGTAATGCTTTTGTGTAGTAATGCAGCAGCACATTAATGCATTTATGCAGTAATACAGCAGGACATTAAGGCATTTATGTAGTAATGCAGCAGCACATTAATGCATTTATGTAGTAATGCAGCAGCACATTAATGCATTTATGTAGTAATGCAGCAGCACATTAATGCATTTATGTAGTAATGCAGCAGCACATTAATGCATTTATGCAGTAATGCAGCAGCACATTAATGCATTTATGTAGTAATGCAGCAGCACATTAATGCATTTATGTAGTGATGCAGCAATACATGAATGCATCTGTGCAGTAATGCAGCAGTGCGGTAATGCATTTATGTAGTAATGCAGCAGGACATTAATGCATTTATGTAGTGATGCAGCAATACATGAATGCATCTGTGCAGTAATGCAGCAGTGCGGTAATGCATTTCTGCAGTAATGCAGCAGCAGAGTAATGCATTTCTGCAGTAATGCAGCAGCAGAGTAATGTATTTGTGCAGTGATGCAGAAGCACTGCAGTGGTTGACAGCTCCCAGTCCTCACCTGTGTTTTGAGGCAGATAGGCAATAGTGTTGGGCTTCAGGGCCCTCCTCTCATGTTTGGTTTGGTTCCAAACCATGTTCTACTCTCAGAGAGAGAGCTGGGATATCTCTCACCTCGCTGTAGCCGTCCTGTCCACAAGGTCACATGGTTTATGTGAAGAAACCGCCAAACTGAGGGTTAAGTGTGTGCTAAGCCTGTTCTGCACATGTGCCTGGCACATGGGTCAGGGCACGCTGGCCGAGGCTGACCAATGAGATCAGTGCTGACGCTAACCAGAGGAGCCCCGCACAGGAAGTTCTCCATGTCTGCCCTGCGCGTATCGCTGCATTCAGATCATTCTTTTGTTTCTGATCACTCTCTCCCTGCCCCCTTTCTCTTTGATTCCCGTTTCCTGTTTGTAATTTATTGTGCAGGCTCCCACCCTCCCCCCTTCCACATTTTAAACCCACAAATATAAAAGAAAAAAAAACCGTTTGATAAATGGAACCTATTATTAATGCACTTGAAGCTGATGTTCAGACAGTAAAGTAGATCCTATTCATGGCACAGGATAGATGAATAAATGCATGTATTTACAGGGCTTTCCATTAAACTTGTGCACAAGCTACAAGGACCTTCAGTGTAAAAGAAAGGCTCATTTCACTGAGCCAATTTCACACACGCACACACACACACACACACAAACATACACACACACACACACGCACGCGCATACACACACAAACACACACACAGAGTCACATAGATACATACACACATACTGAAACATTTGGGGTTAGGGGTTGGTTGCCACTGAGAAAAATTCATGGTCTAACAAATTAATGGTAAGAACCTGTCACAATTCCTTCTTTCAACCACAACATCAAAAATGTTATAGGTGCCTGAATTAAACACAATATAAAGCCATGAAAAATAGCAGAATGCACACTCAGCCAAAGTATACAGAGTTACACTGTGTCTGTGTGTGCGTATGTGTGTGCGCGCACGTGCATGTGTGTGTGTGTGTGCTTGTGTGTGCGTGTGTGTCAGTGCTGTACACGTTTTTGTGCACTGTCAGTGTTGTGTATGAGATGCATTGTAATCACTGACATGTACAAGCCTATAATCACACACAGTGATGGACACGCCAGGTGTAGTGCATTCATTCCGGCTATGCGATGCTTGCTGCTTAAAGTTCACATGAGCACCAAATAATGGGCATTAAAACCTCCCACGCCGATGAAAGCACACGGGGTTCTGTTTAATTTGACTCGCTCCTTTCCTTCCTTCCCCAAAAAAACTATCCCAGAGCTATAGGAAATTACAAATTATCTGGAATCAGTTTACTTCCAAAATGAATGTCATATCTTTCTGTATGACCAGCAAAATCTGTCATCATAAAAGAGTAACCGTGGGTAACTGATAACTGTGCCAAAATGACACAGAAAAACAAATGCGAAACATAAAGACAAACACCAGAACAAGTGGGGAAACACAATGGCTCAAGTGCTGTGCACCATTAGCTGGAGACTAGCATGAGTTTAGCACAAGAAGAGTCTTAGTTCTTACTGTAGATGCAGAACAAGACCAAACTGCTTTAGTACAGAATGCAGTGTGCCCACCAAGTTTCTGGTCTAATATAGTTTTTCTGTGCAATATATGGAAAGATTTTCTTGCTTCTGGCCCAGAACGTCTCTAGTGCCATTGCAATTGCAGTTCTGGTTTTTGTGCATAAATAAATTGCAATTGAGGAGTTTGGAAGAACAACTTTTGTCAAATTCTGAAATTGAGGCCAGAGGGAGTTTGTCAAGTCAAGTATGCACACTTGCTTTGGAGTGCATCGGTGTTGTAATACGTTGTCAGTTTTTCCACAGCTTCTCCGAATGTTTTGACACATTGGCTATTTATTGTTTTGACTGTGCTGTGCCTCTGCTGAGCCAGTGTTTGGTATTCATTTTTCAGTTGTTCAGTCTTGTACATTTCACAGAATATGATTTCTTATTCTCTAATCTCAAACCCGGGGATCATTTACCATGTTCCACGATTAGCCTGAGCAGTGCCCCTAAACCCTTGTCCCTAGAGCATGCCCTGAGCTACGCCAGCATAGCAGTATTTGGTGAAATGCCCATCTCCATGTCCACAAATATGTAATAGAAATTGAGGTGCTGAGAATGGCACGACACAGCAGAATAGCAGCTCCCAAATTTTGTTTTGCATTGCTCAGGTGGGAGTTTTATTGGTCGGTCTGAACCTGGCTTTGTTATTGTGTTTCTTAGAAGCGTCGTGTAGCACAAATTTCTGCTTGGACAAGGGTTAGGAACCTTCTTAACAACTCCCAAGAACTTTGGAGAAATTGCTTGGCCAAACGCCACTCACAGCTCACCAGTGCCACAATGCAGGCAATGTAGGTTAAGTGGACTACATTTAGCATGAAGCCTTTGGGGGTTTCCATCTATACTTTCAAAAAAGTAAGTTGCAGTCACACATTGTAAAAATGCTAATAAAATGTACAAAATTGTGCTATCTCTTGACTTATCTGTGACCACAGGGATGCTGTCAGCTGATTGGCCAACATTTTTAGATTTTACTTTACGTGCATCAGCAGCCCACATCACATACAAGTTATTTTTGGGGGGATTGACCCACCATTGATTGAAATGCATGTTGGGGTTATCCAGTTCTCTAGTGGAATGTTTGCATTTTAAAAGATGCATCAGTTAAATCATGGATGACCTCCATGTGCCATTCGAAGCTTTCTTGTTCCCTGCTCTCACATTATTCCCCCTTATTGTTGGTTTCCATACAAGACTATAGTTGATTGTTTTTTGTGTGCTTGTATGGATGAAATGCAGAATACATCCCACCTGTCTGTGCTCAGTGACCGAGCGGGTATGAATTGCTTTCATAAGGGTCACAATTAGCAATAATTGTACGATTAGTCAGGTCATTGTGCTAATTGAGTGCCTATGAGGACCCCACAACGATATTGAAACTTGCAACGCAAGTTTAAATCTCTGTGGGTCACATGCTTTAGAAAAATTGGAGACCCTGTGTATTATCTAAACCTGCTGCTGATTAGGTTCTATGTTAGACAGAGTGCTGTTGACACAGAAAATGAGCTGAAATTCACAATTTCTTCCTCCTCTTTATCATATAGATCTATATATGAAGTGTGTGTTTTTTTTCAGGAAGCATTCTCATAAAAAATAGTATGGTTAATTTACAAAAATAACACATTTGATGATGCAGGGGCTCCGGGAGAATGTTTTAATGTAGTAGACCTAAATATAGGCTGTGTTCTGTTATGCATACTTGTTTAACAGTTGACATATTCCTTGTCATAAGTGCATTCTTAACTGCTAGTACGCAAACAACAACTACATGCTATAATCCTGGATGTGCTCTTCTGTGTTTGAAAGGACCCAAAATGTATTTTTTCCCAGATGATGACCAAATAACTGTTACTGTACAAAACAGCTCATTAATACTCGCTAACTGCAGGCAATCGTTTCATTTTTAAATTTTTATAAGAGGGTGAGCTATTTTTTCCTTGCGTTGGAACAGATGCGTACTCACTGTGGTGAATAAATTATGTAGTGACGTACGGGGAATAAATCATGTTTAAATTGTGTTTTGTCTTCCCCTCACGGTATGCACTGTATGTACTGGGATGGGCCTAACCTACCAACTGACACAGTCAGATGACACACTGAATGGCATGATGTACTTGTCCTTGTCTCCACAATTGCTCCCCTAGGTTAAATTCACAATTATAGGTTTTTTTGAACAGTATTACATTATTGATTATTAAAAACAATATTGGTTGCACAGAAACAAAAATATTTAATGTTATTACATAGAACATTGGCATCAAACAAAAAAGGGATACAGTTTTATCCATTAATAGGCCTATTGAATATGATTGTCTATTTAGTATGAATCCAAATGTTTGACTGCAACGCTGCTACATTCATTCAAACCTGACTGTCATTATTTAATTTAAATGACAAATTTGCCATTTAAGAATTAAAAAAAAATAACTTACTGAAATAGATTACGATTGTCAAATTACATCTTATTGATTATTCCATTAATTGACCAAAACGTTACTCTGGTTTGGGATGACAAACCATTCCCTCAATCAGCATGACATCATTTCCATGTTCTATGAAGCATTACACTTTGCAGTTACTTGTACTATTTGATTTTAACTTGCTGACCAAGGTCTGGTTCCAATAGGCCATAATGAAAAAATCAGTGTTAATTGTTGTCATTAATAACAGCTGTTCATTCACTTTTATTTACTAGTCAGCTGATGTACAGTATCCTCTCAAATAGCCATTAAGGAAAGAGTACAGTGTAGAAATGTATCATAGTTTGAGGGCTGTCAGCATTCTCTGTAATTTTCTGTGAGGACGATAAGCTGTGCTGAGGTTCTGAGTTGAGACATGTAGAGTACGTTGAGCTGGACAGCAATTTTCAGTAAGTGTAAAAAACCAAAATGGCAAAAAATGAAAATACAAGGTGACACTATTTGTTTTTATGCTTTTGTTTGTATTTGTGCTTAGCTGTTTGGGGTTGATATTCTTCCTCATGTTATTATGTTTTCCTATCTGTTCATGTCCTTTTCATACATTATTTGTGTTTTGAATTTGTTGTTGTGTTTAGCACTTCAGGGCCACCGTAGATAACCACTGGATCAGCAGAGCTCTGTGATTCTGACAGCCACAACAATGGCGGACTCTCAGACAGTTTAGCGTCGTATTACCCATAATCCCTCCCCGCTGTGGACAGATTACTCATCCGAGTCTTGCGCTTGTCAGAGACATCCGCCAGATTGGGATCTGATCGGCGTAGCTGATCTGAGACCAGCGGCGTAGGACCCGCCATCCCAGTGCAGACTGTGGAGTGGAGCCATGGCGACTGACCTGGGGTCAGTGCACTGAGTCAGTCAGACGCTCGAGTGAGCGCGCTCGGAGCGGGGCGGCCTTGCTGAGTGCTTCTGCGTCTCACAGCACTTATCTATTACGCTAAAAGAAATCTAATTACACCTCTGCTTGCTCCCAAGTCGGACTTCTCAGTTTTGCAAGCGTAGCACTGACAACTGATTTCATTAGATTTGATTGCCCTCACCGAGGCTCGGCTGCCATTCCAGCAGCAGAGCTAAAAGGCTTTTAGGGGTTCTCGGGTTCCCCTGTCCGCCCGTTACCCCCCGACCCCCCCACTGTTTTTAATTAATCAGGACGAGCGGAAGTCAGAGAAACTGCTGAATACAAAGGAAGATGACATCACTTTACAAGCAAATGGAGAAAACAGGAGGCGAGGAAAAGTGGGGTAGCGGAAGAGAGAGAGATATATGTAAGTCTAGAGGACGAAGGAGAGCAGAGGAGGAGTGTTACTCATCGCCGTGGAGATTTTCGCATGTCATAATTGCCCTTGTTTCCCTATTACTGGTACCTGTTACCGGAGATAATTATGCATATGCAGCCATAGGCAGAAACTGGGAACGACCTGCTTTAGCATACACTCGCAGACACACGCAGATTGAGGTACACACACAAACACAAACAGTGGCGCAATGAGGCACAGGGGGGTAATTCATTTCCTAAAGTTTGCTACTCACTAATTGGTGGTGGGGTATGAAGACGAGGGGATGCGCTGGCTCAGATGGGCTGTAAGGGAACTGCAAGCTGTGCAGAAACATGGGGGTGAGTGAGCCCTGGAGCAGATCAACACAGGAGCCCCTGGGGCGCAATAGCGCCCCGGCTAACCCAGCAGCCTGGAGAGGGGTGCCATAGCGCCCCTCAGACTGCACTGTGGTGCCGAGCGGGCTGGAGAGGGGTGCCATAGCACCCCTCAGACTGCGCTGTGGCGCCGAGCGGGCTGGAGAGGGGTCCTACCACCCTGACTGAGAGAGGGGGTCCCAGAATACAGGACAGTGGTATGGGACCCGCAGGTTGGGATTGGCTGTAAGTGGGCTGATATGTTATTGCAAGTGAAGAATCTGGAAAGTTATCTGTGAAGGAGGCAGAGAACTTGGGAAAAGTTGTGTGAAGAGGGAGAGAAGACCATAAAACCTGGGGCCTCGTTTATAAACGTAATTTAAAAATCATTTCCCAAAATTGTGCTTACGCCCGATTTATAAAAATAACTGAGACTGAAAAAAGGTGCTTACATTGGTTTATCGTGGCGTATCTGTGTCTTACGCATCTGTGAAATATAAATCACAAATTAACTTCGATTTGAACTCAAGAGAATGTGCTTTACATTTGCCCCATCTTGTGAATGCGGCCAATGGCAGCCATCTTCCTCTAAATAAGGTTGCATTTCCACATTTCTTGCGATACTCGTGCCTAAATTTGATTATCAATTAAATGTTATTCTTAAAGCCTGCACACCGCCTAGTTTGGAGATTCACGGGCAGTCCTCAAAGCTGCAACATCCCCACATAACCAGCAGGTAGTTAACTTATGTCCAGTATAAACTTTACATTGATACAATCATATCAACATCGAAATGGGATTCTACAAATAACTACTGCTTAATTTCACAGACTACCATCTGCTTATTCATCGTTTTCTGTGTAAGCCACTATTTGAGATGCAACGTGATCATAAGACAATTTTATAAAGCAGCTTCAGGAAACAAAGAACAAAAAACCAAAGAATATTGGGACCAAAAAAGGCTGTGCCAGACCCTGAAGAAAAGGAATTATCCATACAGTAGAGCAGAGAGGGAGCCGGGCAGGTCCCTGTAATCAATAAGACTTAACCTGTGCGGCGGCTCTAATGTTGGGGTTAAGTCGGAGCTCGGGGCTCAGTGATTCATCCCGAGCGTCGGGGCTTAGGAGCGCCGGTGAGGTCACGGGATGCGCTCTGCCGCGGCGTTCCCTCTGGGAGCGCCGCCGCCCAGACGTTTCATCACCCGCCCCGGAATATCCGCCGCTCCGTTTGGGCTGCTGATATTCTGAGACCCCCTCTAATACACACACACACCCCTCTCCCCCTGCGTAGCTGCGTAAAAGGAGCTGGCCGTAGAAACAGCGAAGGCAGCCAGCCTCATACTCATGCTCCTGGGTGTTTATTTCCAGAGTCGGATGTACATTTATTTCAGCGTTCTTTTGACAAAATAAGCTTCATACATTACAAAAAAAAGAGAGCTTAAAACGAGCTTAGCAAACTGGTCGCAGATAAAAATATATGCACGGATTTCATCACATGGCGTGTCCTTTGAGAGTTGCGAGAGCTCGTTTCCCATGAGAGTGTAAGAGTGTTTGGACAGATGAGTGCGGAAGGCAGACAAACACATGCTGACCTTTTAAGGACACAGTCAACGGCTACATGCACTGCACACCAGTCATAGCCAAAAACACCATTTACACCCCACACTAAACCGGAGACACACACAAACATACATGCACACTCTTACTAAAATGCACAACAATTTACGTACAAATACTCAAACATAAACATACAGACTAACACATTTTCAGACTCTCGCATATTTGCACACACATGCAGTCACTCGCACACACACGCAGTTCCCAGGTTTAGATTTTGTTCCTTGGGGTGGGGAGGGGGAGGGGAGGGGGTAGTGTTTCCAGCTCTCTCTCTACCTCTCTGATTGCTGTTCTTGTTTACATCCTGAATACATATTAGCTCATCTGTTCAGAACTCAAACACAAACCTATCAAAAATACAAAACACTTACTTCCTAATTAGCTATTTCCTGTTCCTAATGAAGTGAGCCCACCACGTTGAGATTAGCATTCTCCTGTATCTCTTGTCACTGCTGTTTCCAGCTGTTTCCTTTTATCTCTCTCCTCTTGCTGACAGCTAATACTAAATGACAAATCACCCATATTATACCCCATGCAAATTTGATTAAAATAGTCACTAAATCCATAGGTTGTCTGAGAAACATTGTTACAGCACGTATATTATGAACAGAAAATATTGTTGATGCTTTTGTGTGTGCATGTCTATGGATGTTCAGATTTACGTCTGAATGGATTGCTGGGGGCATTAATGCTATGGTCATATGTGACTTGGAATAAGGTTATGACAGTTTTGGACATTCTGGACATCATACATCCAATATGCATCATATATGCATGTGCATCATACATACAGAACCTCCAAAATTATTATACAACACAGGTAATGAGCTAATAGTAAAGTCAGGAAAATGTATTTGTTTAATGAAATTGAAATTGTTCAGACTTTATTATTTCCAAAATGACTGGCAAGCTTTCAGTACTTTGTGCACCCTCCTTTTGTAAAGACAGTAATACATTATAATCTATAGTGTTTTATGAGATTGGTGAATGTACTGGGGGATCTCTGACCATTCCTTTGAACAGAATCTCTGAAGATCTTTCAGATTTTTTGTTCTGCACTTGTGGACTCCCCTTCAATTCAAACCACAGATTTTTTCATGGGGTTTACTGTGAGTCCAAAGACTGAGATGGCCATTACGAAACAGTAATTATGTGGTCAGTTTACACTTGGGGGGGGGGGGGGGGGGGGGGGTGTTCATGGTTCATGATTGACAGAGCACCAGGACCAGTAGATGCAAAACAGCACAATGGCATCAAAGATCCACTGCCATATTGTATGACAAACTTTTCAATATAAACATCCTTCCTCCAATGCCAAATTCACCACTAGTATTTCTGGCAAAAAAGCTCTAAAAGACAACATTATTTTTCTGACCAATTTTAATAGAATTAAAGAATACAGTTTTCCCATTTTTTGAGCATAAAATTATAGCTCATTTGTTTATTTTATTCAGCCATTTTCTCATCTTAAAGGGTGTCAATAATTTTGGAAGGCACTGTACAGCATGCACAGTGAAATGAAATGTACATTTCTGCAACAGACATGTAATGCAATACAGATGAAGTCTGGGGTGAAATTGCATAGAATGTTATGGTGGGTCAGCATTGGAGTTTTGACCAGGCCTCAGGGAAGGAGATACCAGATAGAAACTGAAGAAACACAGTTTCAGGTGCGATTTGGAAGTAATCCCTCAGTTTCACACAAACCAGGCCTATGATCTAATCTCGTGGAAAGGTTAACAGACTGCATTAATTAGGAGGGCACTTCCTCATTTTTAAACGCAACCAACTTCTCATCCTATCGACTGCATCGCATTAGCATTACACATTATAATAATACACTTGCTCAGCCTTTCAGAATTAAAATGAACGCTCACAAAATAATGTGACAAATGAAGACAAACATATATTGAAATAATTGAATTTACAGTGCCGTTAGAAACGAAACACTCCTGCATTCGCTCAGGCTACATTCGGCTTTGTTTGACGTATAAGGCTAGCTCACCTGCAATCGGAAGACGATGTCAAAGGTCTTGATGTCAGAGATCAAAAGGATCTTTAAGGTCCTTGCGATTCTATTATGGTTACATCAGCTGAACTTGAGAAGGAGGGACAAATTAAGCAAATGAAACCAGTTGGGAATGTACTGGGACACCTGGTGACCTCCTGCTCTTTCTAATTAGTGCAGTGGGATTGTTCATGATTGACCACGGCGAGTCAAAATCTAAATTTAATGACTCATCCAAAGGACAACACGACCTGCAGCACAGCATCCCCGTTACTGTACGTGAGGAAGACAACATTCCACTGACACAGCAGTGCTTCCACTTACAGGACAGAAGAGCTTGCTGCATTAGGGGGTGCTTATTGCATTCTCAAAAAGGATGTGCTAAAATCCAGTCACTTTTTGTGTTGTTACTTTTGTGCTACTTTGAACACCTTCTGTGTCAGAGTTACTCAGTGTGCAATGTATGTGTTACAAAGTATCAAAAAAGTCTGTTGTCCTTAACTAGACATGGAGTTGTGTTAAAAATGACATGTTGTGTGTCTTTTTAAAAAACACATCTGTTCATAGAGTGTGTGTGTCATATTCAGACTGTCAATTAACTTTACGTTCACACAGGCATCTGTGAATCTTACAGCTGGGCTCTGAATTTAGGTCTTTTCCTCTCCCTGTTTCTCCCTACAGAAAACAGACCCTACATCAAGCCCCCTATCATGTACTGAGAGGAGTACCACGTCCTCCCCCAGCACCCCCAGCCTAAGGAGGGGGCAGGCCATCACCCCCTTGACAGGCTCTCTGGAAGGAGTTGGGGGAGGGGGTCCCAAGCCATCGGAATTCACCTTCAAGATGGGGGGGGGGGGGAGGGGGGGGTTGGGGGACACCATTCGCAGTGAAAGAGCGCTTACATAGTGTCCTTTACTGGTACTCTGTCACTTCGCTATGACAACTTGTAAAAAAAAAAAAAATCTTTTACTCTCTTATCTTGAAATCATTTCATACTCTTTGTTTGTGGAGAAAAAAAAGGACCCGTCAAAAACAAATGGACTTCCTCCAGATTCTGAACTTCCTCAAAGCACATACAGACCCTACTCCCCTCTTAGTCTCTTGCTCAGTCAGCTCAAGCTCTTTTCTATTCCTCCTGTTCTTGATATTATTATTATTATTATTATTATTATTATTATTATTATTATGAATCTGCCCATTTCATCATTCCCAGAATTCACTGTTGTTTCCAAACAGCACAATTGCCTTTCAGGGCCTGTAGGGGGCAGTGTCTTTGGAAAGTCTGTAGAGCTCAGGATCGCGCAGAAATGGACAGTGTGTTAAAGAAAATAATAAAATAAGTGAAATACAGAATGACTGCAGCAAACCTTGAAGAGTGCTCCAGACTGGAGACCTCTCCTCTTTCCTCTTCCAGCAGAAACAAACCCTGAGGAAGGAAAAGTCAGAAGGATTTTGTGTCCTCTTTTCTATTCCCCCCCTCCCTCCCTATTTCTCTGTCTTTCTCTCTATTTCTTGTTTGGAACATAATGATGTAGAAAATAAACGTTATCCTACCGTAAGTTGACTGACACAATAATGTGCCCCCCTTCCCCCTCCTCTCCCCCCCCCCGTGCATGGCCGTGGTGGGGCTCATTACGTGATTCATTTTGTTTGTTTGTTTTCTGTGTATTTTAATCAAAGCCCGGTCCGGAGCGAAGAACCACATTTTGAGGCATATCCTGTAGACCCCCTAGTAACGGTTTCTCTGTTGTACTGTATTCAGTTTGAAAATCTTTGTTGAAATGTTCTTGCTAAAAAAAAAAAAAAATACAGTATTACAATAACCCCTTTTCTGTTTTACCCTTGTTTATAAAGACATGTAAAAATGCTTTAGCGTCTGCTATTATGATGTCGTAATAAAGTGAATACATTTTTAGTGATTAAAAAAAAGTTTAAATAAAATAAATGACCCTAATGCACATCTGATGCAAGCATGCTAATAGATATGACACAGGTTGAAAATGACACACAGGTAAAAAAGCTGCCAATTCAAATGTGATTTTTTTGGACAGTTTTTTGGGATTTCATTATCATCATAATCAAAAGCAGGCAGCTGTCAATAATGTTGACCATGTTTTAAATGATAACATTGCCACATATCACAGTCTTGCACATGACACAAAAAAATAACATATCTTCAGGAATTGGTAGATTTGTTTTAGTAATAAAATGTTGAAACGCTTGTCTGTTTTCTCGCTGTCGTCTGTGCACAGAGGCAGAATGTGTGTGTGGCTCGGGCTGGCTGAAGGGGAACCTTTCCTCTGGGAGAATGCGGTGACTGGAGCCCTTATCATTGCGCACAGGTGGCTCAGCCATTAAGACCGTCTGTGCTGAGACGCAGGTTACGATCAGTAGCGTGGAGGATTAGCCTCAGTCGCGTGTTGAACTGGGATGCTGAAGCATCAGAAAAGAGGTTCAGGCCTTGCATATTGATGAATCTTCCCAAGTTTTGTCTGGGTAACAGGCTGAATCACAGTTTAGGTAAACGTAAAGTTTGTTATCTGAGTTCACCTGCCATTCTTCAAGGGGGAAAATAAAAACCTTGCCTTGCATCTGTGACCCTGCAGGTGAATGTTTCCTCAGCTCGGAGAGATGGAGGGAGGGAGACGGTTCTACAGAGCGCGTGCGGCAGAGTCCTCGCTCACCATCATCAGTGGCAGGCTGCTGTGGGCGGAGCCAAGAGCGGCAGTTTTGCATTTCAATTAGAGGCTCGGGAGTCTCTTATTAGAGACGGGCCGTTTGATCTGTTTCTCACTGCCCTCTTCCCTCGCTAGCTTTATGTAAAATAGTAAAACTACTTAATTAATGATAGGTGATTTTTAATGAAAAGGCAATTGCAGTGGAGACTATTTGATCAATAGAATTAAAAATACATATTTGCATTATTTTCATTAAAAAAAGAGCGAATCTGATTAAGGGCTAATGAGAAGCGAGAAATCAAACGAGCTGTGGCGACCTTGACTTGTGGGGCAGGTGGAGTTCTTTTCTGCTTTTCTTTGGAACGCAATCCATAATGGGAGATCGATGCAAATTAAAAATATTGTTCTTCACAATGAAATATGAGCCAAATACAGATCAACGTCATTTAACCTTGCTGTGGCGAAATCGTCTGAGCAGATTCAGCAGTGACTGAGTCCTGGGTTTGAATGTCACTAATGCCTCTGTTTGAACTACCTGTGGGAGACACAGGTGTAACACCGTTTTATGTCTACTGATGCAATATGGTTGCCAGGTGTGCAGTTGAACTGAAGATCCATGTGTAGTGTGTAGTGATCCAGGTGTAAAGTGTTAGGTTTATGATAAGATTCCACACAGTGGTAGCATCGCTGCCTGGTTCCAGTGGCAGTTATGATGCAACCTGATTGGCTGCAGCATCAATGAGCCTATCACAGCCTGATTGTGGGTATGACTGTCTGAAAGTCATGTGCCTTATGAGCCACTTGGCACTCCATGTGCTGTCCTCACACCTCTCTCCCCTGTTCTATCTCTTCCCTTTCTCTTTCTCGCCATCCTCTCCTGCAGTCTGAAAGCCATTTAAAAATTACATTTACATCATTTCTGATATCAGATATGGCATTTTTATATCACGGCAAGCTATTGCAGCTTTCTATGGCGACTTAGCTCAAAACATTGTGTAGCAATGTGTGGGTGGGACATAAAGTAGGAAGGACTGCTCTTACCAACGATAAAGTGCAAAAGAACAGTGTACTTCAGAATCAAAGTTAAAACAGCTTGTCATATTCTTCCCTGTAATTTCTTTCTCTGTCTCTGTCTCTCTCTCTCTCTTTCTCTCTCTCTCTCCTCTGTCCTTCCATCCCCCTTCCCCATCATCTCTTTCATCTCCTGTCCTCTCTCTTGGACTGCCCCTCTTGGTTATGTATTCTCCCGTGTCACGGTATTTGCTTTTTTCCCCAGCACTCTAATTAGCCTGTGCTCTGGCCTGTTTGTGTGCTGCTGATGAGAGACTGCTGGTGATGATGTCACACCTGTACAGTACATGGGGCCCATTTGCACTGGCCTGTCTGTACCACGGCTGTGCTGCACTCATACACCGCTGTGTTTCCGCTTGCCACACAGGATGAGCTCATGAAAAAGTAGCGCGTGCATTTACCACAACAGAGTTATAAACGTATAACTGCCTCGCCCGCCCTGACTTGGGCTCACAGAAAGAGCATTACTGGCTCTTTCCCTGGCCACACCTAACAGGTACATCTCAGCCCCCTCCCCCTCTCCCAGGTGGCGCTGGGAGCTCATTTCATCTTTACAGTAATTGGGACAGAAATGGCCATGATCACACAGAGATGGTTATGGTCCTGATGGTCATGGACACAGTGCTGGTCATGCCCCACAGGGATGGATGTTGGCAGTGAAGGCCATGATCACCCAGAGATGGTCATGGTCATGGTCATAGTGCTGGTCATGCCCCATAGAGACGGTCACGGACACAGTGCTGGTCATGCCCCACAGAGATGGATGTTGGCCGTGAAGGCCATGATCACACAGAGATGGATGTTGGCAGTGAAGGCCATGATCACACAGAGATGGATGTTGGCAGTGAAGGCCATAATCACACCCATGCTCCTGGTTACAAATTTCTTTCTCATAACAGCAGGGGAGAGGTTTTTCCTGACTCTTCTGTTTTTTATGTTTCTCGGAAGTGTGTGGTAAAAGTTCTTTATGCAAAAACCTGGACGTGGACACACACGAATACGTGAGCGCATGCACTCACTCTCGCTCGCATTATGGGGGGGAGAAACAACAAAACAAAAACAGTTGTTGCCGTAGAGCGTTGACTGTGAAGAGAAATGGTTCCATGGTAGAACAGAGAGACAGTGGGAGAGATGGGCCAATTAAAACTCTGTGGACCCTCAGAAGACATCTACAGGGGTCCTGGCCTCATTCCCACTGTCATTTTCTCCTTAGCGTCTGAAATACCGTAGTAAAAATAAAAACGCGCCACTGTGTGGTACCGGTAGGCATCATTAAAAAAACCACCGGGGAGTTTCTGCATAAAGCTTAATGACAAATAATAGGTGTCTGGGCGTGGGTCTTACCAGAACCAAACCTCGTCTGCAAATTTCTCCGCCTCATTTTTTCCCGCCTCTCAGTGAAGCGAACCCGTCATCTCCATGGAGTTTCTGCCATAGATCGTCCGCCATTTAAGGCCGTGCCGGAACTAACCGGCACATTAATGATTTATAGACTTAGACACAGCTGCAGGGACGATGCCATTATCTAACACTCGGACGGAATAATTACTATTGAGCCGAGATTCTACCGTTTCCAGAGTGGCACTGCTCACGATTCAAGCCAAAGGAAAAAAGGAAAGACGTTTAGCTACGCTTCCAAACGGCAACGGGAGCCCCCACGCTTGGCCGCGTCACTTTCAGCCTCGCTCCTCGTTGAAGAAAATTCCTTTTGAAAGCTCTCTCCGCTTGTCTTGCTGAGCCTAATCTATTGCCGTGCCACTTTATTGTACTGGCAATTTGTATTTCATTAAAGTTTACAATTTTATATTAGTTACAGGGGCTGCTTCCGGTACTGGAGGGCTGCTGCTCGACAACGTGCTGCTGGGTACCCCTCCATGTAAATTACATCTGATAAATGTACAGAGCATAACTTGTTCATTGTTTATTATTGCATTTTCTTTATTGTGTGTGACGATGCTAGAAGGACTGTTTGATTAGAATGTGAAGGTTAACGTTTCTTGATTGGCTGGTGAAACAGCATCTTCAGCCAATGAAAGCTGCTATGATGTTCTGAGGTCCATCTCAGTCCGGTGGTCAGATGTTTTGATGATGTAGAAATTACGCCCCATTTTTTATACATTAAAAATACGTAAAATATGCCTCGCTGTGTTTCGAATGTACAAACAGAGGAGAAACATAACTTTCAGGTGACATTATTGGTAAAATGGCTTAATAGCTTAATAAATAAATAAATTATTCCTAAACACTTTACTGTTGGTCCTTCAGATTGCCCATGGTGATTAACGAAGCATCCTCTGTACTCCTATTGGTCTGGGTGGGAGTGGGTGTGGTCTGTAGGCCTGCAAAGTCTTTTTTTTCCACCTGCTTCTCTTTCCCCATCTGTGCCGCACTCTCTAATGACATCTCTTCCTGTTCTCACTGACTCCTCAATGATAACAACACTTTGGCCTCCAGACAAAGCGGATCAATGGCCCCAACATTAATCTTATGAGAGACGAAAATGACTGAAACACCGGAGGAAACTGATCTAAAGCATTTAAAGTCGATAGCTGAGCTGTACTTCCAGTTCATTCAGTTGTAAGCAGAGCTCTGGTATTAAATTCCATATAGGTCTCTGTTCCAAAATGAAAAAGTGTTTATATTTTATAGTGTTTGTGTCTGTATTTAAATATTTCTACTTTTATAAGAATATTAATAAAAGTAAAAATATCAGTGTAAAATAATTGTATTAGAAAAATTAAGCTGGGAAGCCTTTTAAAAACTTAACAAATATTTTGTGCATTCATGCAATGTTTTTGTTCTTAAATGTTTTATACCATTACACACACGTTTCATACGTTTACTGAATGTGTGACACCATTAAGAAACCTTTATTAAATTTATGAAATATTTGTTAAATATATGAAGGAATTTATGCAATGTCTGAAACATCTAATAAATACTAAAACCTACTAGACACATTTAGTTAAATATTTTCATTTCAATTTTTTATTTAGTTTAATTAGACCTGTTATTCAGTCATAGAAATCTTAATATTTAGACCTGTCAATTTTGTCATAATAATACATGGAAATAACTATCATGTCTCACATCCAGCAAACTACAGCTAAAGGTAGCTAACAACAGCAGTCTACAGAGCATTCCAACCTACATCCAGAGAATATTCACTGACAGCATGCGTTGTGCTAGCATCTGTATAATTACCACTCATAAAGCACACTTTCTTTTATGTTTACACAACCATTTATTCTGGAAAAGTGCAGCTAAAGCATCACACCGACTTCCATCAGAACCGTTATTCAATTCAGGGATTAAACTAGCAGGTTTCCTGAAGTGACATTTTGTTTATGGATGTTGACTGTCAAGCTATAACCCAGTAAGATAATTAAAATAATTGCAATCAGGCTAAAATTAACTGCAATTATAAGTCACTACTGCTGTGAGACATCACTGTTCTCTCAGGCACTTGACAAAACACATGACCATCCCACAAATTTGAACATTCAGCAGTGCTTGGTTTGTCAATGTGTGGAGGAGTTGTCAATAATAAAGCCTACATCAGCATCAGAGACTGATATGGATAAACAGCTGGTAGATATGGGGAGGGTAGGAACCAGGCCCAGTCCAGGAAGAACCTCTGAACCTCTGTTATCACAAATTGACGTTTAATGTGTTTGCAGAATTTGTTTGCATCTCAATAAGGATTCATAGCATTTTTATTTGCTCAGATGATGTTCTAATTAATGAGCTTTCAGTTTAAATGTAAAGAAAACACAGAAATAAGTATGACATCCCCCTAGATACAATCAAATACATTTTGACAGTTTAAGGGCATAAACGATTTAATAAAACAAGACTTACAGGTTTAGTTCACTTTCTGGAGTTTCTGATGTTATTTCGGTTTTTTTGTGAATGTTTATAATTAGCCCAGACATTTTTTTATTTGGGATGAAGGATATTTTAGATATTTGCAGACGTTTCTGATATCCTGTGAACTTTACAATGGTTGGTATGGGGCATTATAGGGTAAGGTTTGTGATTTACGATTTAAAAAAAATACACTTCAAGCAACTCCAAAGCAGTTTGAACAGCCAAGTTAATTTTTAAGGCAGTACATGTGAACACATTAATATAGGGTTCATATGCAATTAGCTTGTTCATTTATAGGGTTTATTCACAACTGTAAACATAAATATTAGTTTTTTATATCATGCGAGCACTTAATTACTTGAGAGCAATGCTCTCAGGTTACAAGCGCTACAGAAATAATGAAAATTTAAATTGAATGTAATTTTTTCAGAAATAATCAGGTAATATACTCACGTACAACTTCTGAAACCTCAGACTGACAACATGCACAATATGCACTTGATGGAAATTGAAATTAATTGGGAAAGTTCTAAAATAGATTTCTGTGTTAATGCATTTATACTCGACAGCCTTTACCAATTACTTCATACTAAAAGTAGTTGAACAACTGCCCTAAAGAAAAATTATTATTAAGCTACAATTTCTCCAAAAATGTAGTTCAAACTACTAAAAAAAATAATCAAAAGGTTATCATTATCACGTTCTCCAGACATGACGCGTGTGTGCAGTTACAACACGCAGTTAAACTTCTGCCCAACAGCGGTGACAGTGCGCACACGGGTTACAGTAACCCAGGACCCTGCGTTCAGGGACGGACAGCAGTCTGAAATGCTCTGAGCTCTCCCCGCTCCTCTCTCACACTCGCCTCTGTCTCCTCTGGCATTTCGCACAGTTCAGCGCAGTTCAGCGCAGTTCAGCGCATCCCGTATGCATCGGTCACCTCCACTGCATGCGCCTCCGGTCCACAGGTACAGCCAGGCTGGAGCGCGGCTCTCCGGGCAGAATCTTACTGTCTGACGAGGTTAGGGGTGGGGTTAGGCGGGACGAACCAATAGGGGGGGAGAGCCAGGCGGCTACTCCGTGTCTCTGTAGGTGGAAGCCATGTATGAGTCAGGTGTAAGAAGAAGAATGCAAAAATAACAAAAAAAATACCATTCAGTCCATCTACGCTCATGATTTATCTGAAAAACTACAGAGCAGCATGCACTGCCCCAAGCCTTGACTCTGTATCCCTAGAGCCTCTGCCTCTCCTGTATGGCCTGACCAGCTGTTGCACACATTGACAACTCCCTCTGTAAAGAATTACTTCCTGACCTTTGTGCAGAATTTACCTTTAGCTAGTATTACTGACAGAACTCGAGAAATGTATTGTAGTTCATGTAAATAGTTCATGCATTTTTCATGAGCTTCAAAACTTCTTAGTCTACTTTTACTAAGCTTGAGTATGTCCTCTGAATTTTTTTTTTCCATACCAAGAGGCAATTTAGTTTCCCTTCTTGGAACTTTTTCCAGAGCTTCAATACCTTAGCTCCAATATCTTGGGGTGTGCAGATGCTGGTAAGCTTGTGTACATGCATGTCCCTGTATTACTGTATGTTCACGCCAGTAAGCATGCGTATATGCATGAATGCATCCATGTGTTACTGCTGGTGGTTTTTCCGGTGAGTGAGTGTTAGTGTTATAGCTGAGAATTGAGTGTTAGGGTGTTGGTATATGTGTACACTCACCTATCAGCATGTGCAAATAGCAACACAGATGCATTCATACAAATGCATGTTTACCAGCATGAGCATGCAGTAATATAGGGATGCATGCATTACATTCACACACCCACATATGCACACGCTAACAGTCTCATGCATGCAAACCCAGACACACGCTCACTTGCACGTGTACAAGCAATGACTCATATGTCTGGTTAAAACCGTGTGTACGGTTGAACACACAGACTGCAGTAAGAAACTCTGAAAAGCTTCCTCTGTAGTCAGGTGGGAAGGGAGGTGTGAGAGTGGAAAAGGGCACCTGATGTGGGTTCATTTGCACTTCTTATATTTTAAACAGATCAGGCTATTTTTGTGGGGACGGGCCTCGCGTTGGGAGCGCCATGAAATGAAGCATGGAGCCAGAACTGGGCTACACCACAGCGGGAAAATGTCAGCTCTCATCTCCGTGCTCTCGCAAGCATAAATCACCAACAACACACACACACACACACACACACTCTTATATACATATGCACACACACTAACACACTAACTGTGTGTGTATGTGTAAATGTGCATACGTTTATATCTATCTGTGTGTGTTTTTGTGTATGCATCTGTGTTTAAGTGTGTGTTTATGCGTATACATGCTTGTATGCATATGTAGGCATTTGTGTGTCTGCACGTGTGGAAGGTTTTGTGTTGTGCACATGAATGCATGCACATACACATGCGCATGTGTATGAATGTACTGTATGACTGTGAGTCCATGTACAAGTGCTGTGTACACTAACATATATTCACACATACATATACACACTCCCTCTGTATTTATACTTCATCTCCTGTATTTATAATAATATTGTAATAATAATAATATTTGTACTGTGGTGTTTGTGTGTGTGTGTGTGTGCGTGTATGTGTCTGTGTATGTGTGTGTGTGAATGTGTCTGTGTATGTGTGAGTGTGCGTGTGTGCGTGCATGTGCATGTGTGTTTGTGTGTGTACATATGTGTGTGTCTGTTTACATATGTGTGTGCATGTGTGTGTGTGTGTGTGTTTGTGTGTGTGTATGTGTGTACGTGTATGTGTGTTTGTGTACACGTGTGTGTACCTGTGTCTGTGTGTGTGTGTGTTTGCGTGTGTGTGTACGTGCGTGCATGTGTGTGTTTGTGTATGCATGTGTGTATGTGTGTGTCTGTGTGTGTGCGTGCATGTGTATGTGTGTTTGTGTGTGTGCATGTGTGTGTGCATATGTGTGTGTGTGTGCTGTGTGTGTGTGTGCATGTGTGTGTGTGTACGTGCGTGCGTGTGTGTGTTTGTGTACGCATGTGTGTGTACCTGTGTCTGCATGCGTGTGTGTGTGTGTGTGTGTGTGTGTGTGTGTGTGTGTGTGTGTGTATGTGCGTGCGTGTATGTGTGTTTGTGTATGCATGTGTGTGTACCTGTGTCTGCATGTGTGTGTGTGCAAGTGTGTGTGTGAGTGTGTGTGTGTGTGTATGCGCGCATGTGTGTGTGTGTACGCATGTGTGTGAACCTGTGTCTGCATGTGTGTGTGTGCAAGTGTGTGTGTGAGAGTGTGTGTGTGTGTGTGTCAGTGTATGTGTGTGTTTGTGTGTGTGTACGGGTGTATGTGTATGTGTGTTTGTGTACGCGTGTGTGTGTACCTGTGTCTGCATGTGTGTGTGCGTGAGAGTGTGTGTGTGTGTGTGAGTGTGAGTGTGTGTGTGAGAGTGTGTGTGTGTGTGAGTGTGTGTGTGTACGGGTGTATGTGTATGTGTGTTTGTGTACGCGTGTGTGTGTACCTGTGTCTGCATGTGTGTGTGTGTGAGAGTGTGTGTGTGTGTGTGTGTGTGAGTGTGCGTGTGTGTGTGAGAGTGTGTGTGTGTGTGTACCTGTGTCTGCATGTGTGTGTGTGTGTGAGTGTGAGTGTGAGTGTGTGTGTGAGAGTGTGT
The DNA here is from genome assembly GCA_025169545.1 of Anguilla japonica. Taxonomy (NCBI): domain Eukaryota; kingdom Metazoa; phylum Chordata; class Actinopteri; order Anguilliformes; family Anguillidae; genus Anguilla; species Anguilla japonica. The sequence continues at coordinate 30,448,760 of CM045891.1, read as the reverse complement.
GTGTGTGTGTGTGTGTGTGTGTGAGTGTGAGTGTGTGTGTGAGAGTGTGAGAGTGTGAGTGTGTGTGAGTGTGTGTGTGAGAGTGTGTGTGTGTGTGTGAGTGTGAGTGTGTGTGTGTGAGTGTGTGTGTGAGAGTGTGTGTGTGTGTGTGACAGTGTGTGTGTGTGTGTGAGAGTGTGTGTGTGTGTGCCTGTATGCTGGAGTGAGTTCCCTGAGCAGCTCTTCTTTATGCGTTTGCACACGGCGCAGGGTTTGCTGGGACGGTGTGCTGGAGTGCTCCCGGTTCCCAGCGTGTTGCGCGCAGCTGTCACCCTGTGATAAATGGCATCATCGCGGCGAAAGCAAACAGCAGGAGCTCTCACAGACCAGCCTTCCCACAATATTAACACATTTATTTATTTCTGCCCTGCCACTCAGTAAATAAGAATGTTTTAAGCTGCAGAGCCAGATGTCTGCGGGCGATAAGCTCTGGTCAGCAGCCCCGGAGATGCTGTGCCTTCACGTGAACGTGCCTCAGACCGGCCCTGCCATTGAGCACACTTCCCCGGTACTTCTCCATATGGACCGCTTGTGCCTTCCCAAAGCCACCGGCTTCATATTTTACGCAATGAATACACATTTTATATTCATTATGAATATTCATATTTATTTTGCTAAATAAACTTCCTCAACTTCTAGAAAAGAGTGGGGAAATGGTTAAAAATAGTTATAGAAATATAGAAAACCTTCCGGTATTGAATGAACATGAAATAAATCACTTCACAACACTTTAAAAACACACATACAAAAACTCTCACAAACACAGCGTGTTCAGTTTTTAATGTGTTGTGCAGCAATTTATTTCATACTTCTTCAGTTTTAATTTAATTATTTGATGAAGATGAGGAGGGAGACTTATAGCTTCTGTTCATAGACAGGAGTACTGACTCTTTTGTAATTTGATGGTGCCTGCACTTCCATCGATCCCACCAGTATCCTTTTACAGGGGAAGATAAAGGAAATCCCAGGTAAGATGAGGTTTATTATCATTATTACAGAATCTATCGACTTCTGTCTGGATTTGACTCCTTCTCCACATCCTGTCAGCGTCCTCCACAAAGCGTGCTTGGCACTTGCCAAGAAGCCGGGCCAGACAGGGAGTGGCAGAGGGCAGTACCTCTTCCAGAGGCATCGGGCCACTGGGGGTGAAGTTCATGTGTGGGAGGGGTCAGGTTTGTCAGAGAACAGGGCAGCCAATCAGGACGATTGAAATCCAGAGGAACTTCTCTCTGCCGAAGACTGGCGCACCCTCCCTCCTCCCAACACTGACAGCTGATCACAGTGTGCCCGCAGACCTGATGGATGGTTTTAGTTTTCCCACTGAGTGAAGCAGAACAAGAGAGAAATGGATGGATAAATAGATAGATAGAAGGATGGATAGATAGAAAGATAGCATGCACAACACTTTACAAACAAGCCCCGGGTAATGGCTTTGTCAGGGCTCTCTCTCTCCTGCCATTACGCAAATGTGTTTTCTGTGTGGGGGAGGGGTTTGAGCTGGGGCGGCCATGCTGAGCTGCTGTGGGTGTGGTCAGGACAGGGTGGGGCCACTATTACTGAGTGGAACTTGCCACAAGGAGGGTCAGGTCACAGTTGGGGGGAGGTGAGGTCTGACTGTCATGAATCTTCATCATGGTCATCATCGTTATAGCCAAATTGTCCTCGTCACCTTCAGTGATGGTTGGTTTGCTGAAGTGGCAGTATGGAAACACTGCACGCTCTGACTGGTCTAAACATAAATATTCCTCATTCTGATTGGACAGCAATTAGACTTTTATTTAAAAGGCGAGGAGCAGGTAGGGGCCTCGTTGTCAGGGCGATGATCGCCGGCTCGGTGAGAGCAGTGCAGGCGGAACCCCGGCGTGTTAGTCGATGTTCTGCGCTCACTGGAAGGAGCAGGCGTTTGGAAGCAGAACAGGGCTGATGTGGCCTCCCCCATATGTCTCCATCATAAAGCCCTTTACTTTTCCATCTGTTAATATTTGCGTCTGGCGCGCGGGCTCTGCGGCGCATGCAACTGAAGCATCTATTATTGATGCGCTAACTGGGAGCTGTGCGGGCAACAACTGCCGCGTGTCCATTAGAAACCAGCAAGGAGAGCCAATGTCCCCTCCGCACTGTCCTCTGGAGTGAGGAGAGCCAGCGCCTCCTGCATTCAGCCCTGTGGAGTTACGGTGGGGACAGCGCCTCCTGCATTCAGCCCTGTGGAGTTACGGTGGGAGAGCCAGCGCCTCCTGCATTCAGCCCTGTGGAGTTACGGTGGGAGAGCCAGCGCCTCCTGCATTCAGCCCTGTGGAGTTACAGTGGGAGAGCCAGCGCCTCCTGCATTCCGCCCTGTGGAGTTACGGCGGGGACAGCACCTCCCCTACATGCCACAAAATCATTAATGCAGCATCGTACTTAGCAACCACTGGCTGGAGACGCGCAATCACCATACAATGGCATCTCCCGTTAGTGAATAAGACATCTCATTACTTTTTAAAGACGAGCCTTTGCAAATGAAGAATGATGAACTAACATACAATTAAGGCCACGTTAGTGCTTTTCATTTGCACATAATTTAATTGTTGTTGCTTTATTGACTCAGTCCATTATCTTAGCTAATGTTAGAGCTCGGCTCCATAGCCTGAAGGTTAATTTAGCCGGCGAGCTGACAGTGACATGAGTAGTTTCTGAACATTATCACAGATACAATGGATGACAATAATGAGTTATCAAACATACGCCTGTACAGGTGAGCATCACTTCTACAGTTTTCACATTTTGAGGTCTTTTGTGAATGAAGAAAACTACAACTTTTCCTGTGTTACTGTGTGTACACAATAGGGCAACATATTTTGGACAAAAAAGATTATAAAAATCATACACACATTGACATCCCTGTATTTCAGCTTTTCCCCTCTTCTTCTTTAACTCTGTCCTCCATACACAGAGGAGCTGTATTCATCTCTGAGACCTGCCTCTCTAGAGTAGGTCTGTGGGTCAGAACAAAACTCAGCAGGGATGGCTACTGGAACCCGCCCACCGATTTGAGGTCAGCGGACCAGAACAAGAACCAACCCAGCATTGCACACAGACTTTCAAGCTGTTGTGTCGCCAATTAGAAAAAAAACATCCCGGGTAGGCATGGAGGACGTTTGTTATTGCAGCAGAGCGCCCGGGTCTGGAGTCAGCGCGTGATAGCGCAACTGCGAAATAAACAAATGAATAAATGAATGAACAAATGAACGAGCAGTGATGAGAGAGCGGCGACACAATTAGGGAGAGACATATGCCGGGGCTGCCAAGCCCAGCCTCTCTTCCGCAGTAATGTGCGCCTCCGTCTGCTCCCGCAGCTGAGGGCCCGCCAGCTGCCACGCCCGCGGAGAGCGCCGCCTCGGATGGCGCGGGCGCGCTCGCCGCCGTGCCGCCGCGCGCCTACCTGCGCCACGGAGCGCCAGTCGCTGAACGCGCCACGCGGTCGTCGCGCCGCTACGTGCTCACAGCCGGCGCTCCCGCCGCACGGCTATCGCTGCGGTCTGTGACGTGTCCGTCACTGCATGCTAATGCTAACGGTCCATTCACACCGTAGTAGGGCTATCGCCGAGGAACACAGCGTGCCTATCAGCGCACGACACACCTGTCACTGCACAAAATGCCTGGCGCTGCACGCCAAAACATGCTGACATCTGCAGAACATGCCTGTGCGCTCCCGATGCCACATCTCTGTGTATGACTTCACACCATAACGGTGGACATCGCAACATGCCTATCACTATGCATCATACATGCCTGTCACTTCACATATAAGATATCTACCACTGCGCAATAAAACATCCCTTATTACCATGCGCCACCATGCACCGCAACACGCCTACCACAACACAACAAATATGCCACTACGGCCCACGATGCGGTTATGAGTGCACAACACGCCTGTCCCCACAACACGCCTGTTACTGTGCATGTCTACTTCCCTACACACCGCATTGCATCGATCCCACCGCAGAACACCCTCCACTCTGCAGCAAACACACCTACCTCATCACGATATCACCTATCAACTACTGTTACCTATCTCACCATAACATCACATCACCACCTAGCACTGTACATCACAACACGCCTGTTACTGAGCATGTCCATTACACAGTTCTCCACCCGGCACCCTGCCATTAAAACCTCTATAAAGAGAATATAGACCTAATTTTATATTGGGCAACAACCCGCTGGCCACATAATTTAATTTAAAATAAACTCTAGCTGCACAGCAGGCACAAAACGTTCTGTTCATTAGTTAACCAGGGCCACACAAATTTGATTAATAGTTCAACACACTTTATTTTCAAAGAAGTGAGTTGAGCAAGTGAAAAAAGTGACATTCACATTGAAAAATACAGAGTTACATTGCTGCCAACTCCATCGCTCTGGTGTAGCAAAGCCGCTCTCTTTGAACTTGAACTGCATATAGGGGTCCATATACCAGAGTGCTTTTGACAACCAGTTAAGGAATGTCCAGCCTAGATTAATATAGAAATATTACATTTCTTTTCTTTTCCTATGCTGTTGATGAAAGGCATATTTACTTCAACAACAATATTCATTGAAGAAACAAAACAATCAAGCTTTCTGATACATAAGTTCTATTAACACAGGATTCTGCATTTTTAAAGCAGAAATACAGGGGAAAATATGAGGTGAATTATGAAAACGTTGGTGCCTCAATTGTAACATTCAGTTAAATTAAAAAGTTGAGGAATCTGTTTTGATTTGCCTAACTTGTGCACACTAATATTCAGCAGGGAAACAGGTGGATTGAAGACGGCATCGACTTCAAAAAGACAAAACACGTGTAAAATAGGCTATGGTTCCTCAAGCCATCCGGAACAATAGCGGCAATGCTAAACTAGGACCTGATTTGAAGTTGCCTTTTTAAGGCTTGAGCACATAAACAAAATAAACACACAGATCAGGTGAAAACTGGAGTGCCAGGTGGACCACTATTTATTTTAGTAATCTTGACTGGATGGAGCCATATTGTCACCTAAGAAACAAATTTGTAGTTGTAACAGTATAAATACACATAACTGCACTGCAGGCATGTCCATAAATGTCCATCAGAGGCCCACAAATATCACAATGAGAGGACTGTTCTGGAGCCTCCACTAACAAAATTAAGGGAAAGCAATACAGTGCATTATCACCCAATGTATGGTATTAGAAAATGATAAGAAATAATGAATAGGCCAACTAATGAATGATCTCACAAGTCTGAGAAAGGTGAAGCTAAGCATCCGTTAAACTACGAATCATATTTGTATAGCCTGATATAATGTCGCTGTCTTACTTAGTTTTCTAGCTGACAAACATTTTGTTTTTGACTTATTGCTATCTCCTTTCGTGAACATTGAAACTAATGAAAGACCACTGCTAATTGATTTAGTACATGTTTTGATGTTCACGTTTATGTGTGTGTGTGTGTTTGTGCATATGTGTGTGTGTGTGTGTGATTAATACTTAAAAATGGAAAAATAATTACAACAAGAGAATTCTTATGGTGTAATTTTCATGCTTGAAGGCTTGCATGTTTGATTTCAGCAGGTAGGTGATGGAAATAAGCATTTGTTGCTCTGCAGCCTTGAAGCTCTCAGTGGTGCTCTGAGTTCAATGATGGGAATAATTAATTACACAGGTGGGAATCCTTTCAACAGGCATGAGAAACTGCTCAAATTACAAAATTATTCCCTTTTAATTCAAATCAATTTAGAAAGCACTTATAAATAGGCAGAATTTTTCTTGGCAAATGTGTGCTGCGGGGAACATGAGAAATGGGAAAAAATTCCAAAAGGAAGATAAAAGAATAAAACAGATAAAATTGCCTGGCCCGTGGGGATTGTCTTTTTATAGCCGGCTGATGGAAATGCCGTTCTGCAGCTGTTCGCTGGGGTGGCCATGAGCACAACCCCCTCAGACATGACCACAGAAAAATCACAACCTCCTCCGATCTTGCCACAGTGACCAGAACCCTTTATAATCTGACCGCAGAGTGACCATATCCTCCTCTGATTGTACCACAGCATGACCACATGCCACTCTAACCTGCAGCACTTTGAGGAACTGTATACAGTCATACAGATAAATATGTACACACACACACACACGGCAGTGTACAATGGTCAGAGAGCCCCTGCATAGCGTAGAAACAGCCAGTTGCTGCCACCATCACACTTCAGGCCAGGGCTGTGATCCCAGGGTTAACTGCCGGCCTGTTACATAAAAAAAGCAAAAAAAAAAGAAAAAGCATCATGCCTCCACTGCTTTCTCACGAGAGGCCAAAAGAGGAAGAGAACACTTCCTCTCTGGAGACCAATTGCATTATTTCACACACAACAATTCCGTGTGTGTGCATATATATATATATATATATATATATATCAAGAGAAAAAAAAACTAATGTAAACAATACATATAGCCAGATTCCAGTATGTACTGTACCATGTGACTCCTCCAATGAGAGCAGAGAAGGAGCCCATTAGCTCTGCTTAAGTCATTAGCTCATAGTGGCCAAACAGTATCGCCCATCCCATATCATGCCCGCCCACCCCAGCCCATTGGTCAGCATTCAGCATTCGGAATTCAGGAATGCTAACGAGACAGCAAATGGACCGCTAACGCACAACCGGAATATTCCACTGGCTGGATGCAGCTTTTGGCCCTCAGCACAGCTATGGGAAACGGCAGCATGCTGAGCAGGTCACTGATGCCCCAGTGCTATGCTGAAGAGAGCTGTGGGCCTAGGAGCTCCTCTCTGAAAGCAGCTGAATTCTGTGTTTCAGTCACTGCTTTTTTCCCCTTCACTAAAACACTTCACTATCCACACCAACTTCACTATGTGCTGTCCATGCGCTGGTTTATTATTCTACAGCCTTAAACTCAGCCTATACTTTAACCTTATCTCCAACCTAAATCCCAACCCTAACCGTAATTTATCGTGACACTGACATTAATATATTGGATCCTATAAAAACAGAAATTTTATGATCAACTGTGAATTTATCTTTTATTCATGAGTACATTAAACACAGAGAACTGATCAACAGTAAAAAAAACATAACAATAATTGTTTGTTGTTTTATTTCATGTCTATTTCTTCTCTCTAGAAACTAGTGCAGGAAACCAAAACACTGAAAAACAATGTGTGAGATAATTGTACTTGACAGTCTACCAGTAATAAATGTATTTTTTAAATCTTAAAAAAATGTATCATTAGTGTACATAATGGCCGGGGAGTGCGCTGTTCTGAGCAGATTCTGCACAGTTTAGTTCCAGGCTTTTCCTGGCCTGTGATGGTACAAAGTCCCGAGGGCGGTATTGTATGCAGAGGATTAATACTCATTCCATGCCATTTATCCCACTCTATTTATACGCTTTTATACAGAATGTGCCCACACCCATGTCTTTCCTATGACTAATATGTCTGAGTGGGCATGTGTTCCATTAAAAAGCAAACATGTGTTTTTAATAACAATATTTAGTATTCCATTAATAAAGCTATGACAATAAATAGGCCTCCAATGAGTTCCATACACAATGTTTTCCAGACAAAAACGTCTGCCATGCCAAGACCCAGGCTACTCATCGCTACACGAGGAAAGGAATGAGTAAACACTATCAACATTCAGCCCCATAGCTAATAATAAAAAACCTGCTTTAGATTGTATGGGGGTGAGTTAAACAGCTGTAGTTATTCTGTCTCTGCTGCAATGTTGTGACAGATCCAGACAGGATACGCACCTTACTGGACAATGAGGCACAAGAAAGAGAAACAGCACATTTAGGACGCACAGCACAGGTGTGCCTAAAGTCAGAAATGAGCTGACTTTACTGTAACTATCCCAACCACCGGGCCACAGTGAAACTTCACTGCAACTCGGAGAACCGGTAAACAAAGAGAACGGTAAACTCACCAACTGTTTACTGTGAGATATTTACATGGGGTTTGATGAGATTGCCCTCATGGTCTTGTTTTGTTTTTTATCATCAGACTAATTAAGATTTAGTGAGGTGCGCAGAGGATTAATATCCTAGACAGGCCAATAAAAGGCAGAACAATCAGAGCAGGCAGTGGCGTGCCTCTTTGAAGTGCCGTTTTACTGTACGCCTTTCGCTTAACAAGGCTTGGCTCGGCAGGACGCACGCCGCTCCTCTCCGTACCTTTGAAGTGCAGACGGGCGAGCGAGAGGCTGTGGGAGAGAGAGAGACCTGCCCCAGCCCTGCGCTACCAGGGGCCCCACTGTACCAAGGGCCCCCCTCGGGGGACAAAACAGCCGAGACGGAATGAGAACAGGCAACGCCATTACTGTACCTTCTGTGCGTTTGTGTACCTATCTGCATACATGTGTGTTTATGACTCTCAGACAAGCAGTGCATGATGGGTAAAGAGCAGAATGATGCTGTGCAGGGGCCCCAGGCCCTGGTGATGCTGATGTGTGTCGAACACTGACCTGAATGAATGCCAGTCAGAACGACAATGTGAGAGGATTTCAGAGGAAAGTGTGCTTCCCCTGTAAAATTTCCCCTTTGACCTTTCACCCCTTTTCGAGCATTTGGAGAAGTGACACTAACAAATGACTGGAGCCGTTAATTTCGCTCAGTAACTAAAATTCACAAAGGTCATCCATTCATAATGGGACAGGACTGCAGCTGTGGGGCACATGGTCTCTCCAGACCCAACAACACATTAAGCCACAGCTCACTGACCCACTCTACACTCTCCTGTCATTCCTGCTAATTACCCATGATGCTCCATTCATTCGTTAATGTCCAGGGGCAATCTTTTTCTCAGGAAAGCTGGGATTCTTCTTGGCATGTGAAATGTGGGAAGGGGGGCGGGGTGGGGGTGGGGGGTGTACATTGTGCTTTTCAAATGTATGTATGTATTTCCTGTTTCTGAGGACTAAATTAAACTCTAAATCAGTGAATGATTTCTCACTTTCTGAATGCCCTCAGTAAAATGGCATCACACATGACATTAAGAGATTAAGAGAACTGTTAAAATGGCATCATCACCTTTCAGTTCTCTTGCTCTATTGGCCTCTGTTGTGGATTTGCAGTTCTCTCCTTTCAGGGTCTTCCTCCTGTACCTTTTCTTGTGTTTCCCCCAAGATCCCTCTGCTTTCATGCTCAGCCTTGGCAGACTGTTAGACTGTTAGATTTTTGCTGGGAAAAACAAGCACAACGTCTGTTAAAAAATTCACCAGTCGGAAAGGCAAAAAGTGTCTGTTCAGCAATGAGCTGGTGACTGGATAAAAGCAATATGAGCGCAATATGTCAGTGGTGCACACAGAAGGGGGCAGTCGTAATGGAAATGATGAATTTGCTTTAAATAAGTTATTTGTGCAGCCCTGGAAAGGCCAAGTACAGTGCGCTTCTGAAATGGACAGACATCACTGTGCAGCAAAGCTCTTAGTGTAAAACAAAAGAATAAGAAAGCAACATGAGGAAACACTCTGTACGTGCAGGAGTGTGTGTGCGTGTGTGTGTATGTGTGTGTGAACTGGAATTGTTTTTACAGTGTATGGGACACAGAGAGATAGAAAGTGTATGTGTTTGCGACTGAGAGAATGTGTGCTATTATGCTTGTGTGTGCGAGAAATAGGAAGTGTGTTTGTGAGGTGAGCATGTGTTTGCATGTATGTTGGAGAGAGAGTGTGTGTTGGGAGAGACTGAATGTGGGTGTGTGCAAGTATATGTGTGTGTCACTTTGTGTGAATACCCTTGAATTATTTAAATGTGGGTGGTACTTAAGTGCTTGGCTCTCAAAGCAGCTTTCCTCCTGTAAGTTGCTTCAGATTTCCTCCTTCCTGAGCTACTCAGGATGAAATGATCTAAATCTCAGCAAGTGATTGACCACACTGCACTTTCTTCTCTCTCCCCAAACTGCACCTGCCCTTTCCTTTCCAAACTGTGTCTCTTCTCCTCTCCCCACACTTCACCTCCACACAAAGCGCACCCTCTTGTTTACTTTTTATCATTCTACAGGCTGCATCTTCACTGCTTCCAACTGCTAACACCCCATCAATATGCACCGTCCAATATGCTACCAGTGTTGCTAATTGAAGGTAGATACCGATGTGTTTAGTCTGTTTACTGTTAATGCATTGAGCTAATCATGGATTGTGGGTAAACCCTGGAGAGTGGGTAAAAAAATGAGAGAGAGAGCGAGAGAGAGAGAGAAAGAAAGATCCGTTTTTTTGTACACGCCATCGTTCTTTGCTGCCGTTCTTAATCGTTAATCATTAAGTAAAGTCACAGGACAGAGGAGAGAGAGGGGAGTGGCCTGCGCGTGCTTGCATTCTGCACACGAGTCCAGGAGGATGAAACCAAATGAGCAGAGCCATGCTAAAAAAAATCAATACTTTGCTTTTGACCACACTTTTATTCAAAGAGATTAGAGCCATCAAATTCTCCATTTTCTCAGTCTACAAAGAAAATAAATTACAGGCCAGCAGATGCGATGGAATCCCTCTCGCTCTCTGTCTTTTCCGGGGAGTGAATGGAGTTTTGCGTCCCAGCCGATGGATGTTTGTTTTCTAAATTATTCATCCGGATCCGTTTGTACGTGGGATTCGCTGGGGGCTCGGGCGCTGAAGGGTAAGGAATGAGGGACCGGGGAGAAATGGCGGGCCTAAGTGTGCAGAGAAGGGCTTTAAGCGGACCTGCAGGTGGACTGCGGCAGGTTGCGCTACCTGAGCAGCTGACCTCAACAGCACACGTGTGATGCGCAGACCAGCGCACCTGTGTTTACCCGGCTTGCTAACGCAGCCCCTCCGCACTCATCATCGCACAGGATGTGCTTCTAATCATTGGCTCTGGAGACACCCTCGTTCAGGGTGCTTTACATCATTTAAGGTTTTATCCTATTATCCATTACCACCTTCTTCATACCTTCTTTTTATGCTTCAGGATAAATATCGTGGCTATAATGGCAATGCCCCTCCTGTGAAAGCAAAATGCAAAGAACACCTGGATTTTCGACACGTCATTAGAAATTTCTGAGAATGCTTAATTTGTATACAGAACTTAAAACACAAACATTTATGTTTTGCTGCAGTGCAGAAAATATTTGTAACATCTGAGAGACTCAATAGACTTGGGAAGATTTTTTCTCCACTAATAAGACTGATATCTGAAACACGATTGGGAATTTGGTATTTTGTTACAGAGAACCATTTGAAATGCACTCGGTTTCATTCAAGGTTTTTAGAGATGGACATTATGCCTGGGAGCAGTGCACCAACTAAACCTAGGATATTACTGGACGATATTAATGGTTTGTAGGAGGATTCTGATAGATCTCATCAAATGGTTTGAGTGTTGGAAATGCAGAATTGATAAAAACTACAAAACTCGCACAGCTAATGAATACATATCACTGGCACAACAAATCCATAGCGCAAACAGTACAATAAACCATCAACGTATTCAGATTCAATGAAGCAAATGGAAAGGTCCGTTGTTCTCGATGGACATTTTAATTGATTGCCGTTGCATAATGCACCACACTAAGTCCAACAAGTGATAAGTGTCAATAGGCATAAAAACCGCCATGTCGCTCTTGTGTTACAAACAGCTGTGGTGTCAGCTGAGTTATGAGTGATGGTGCCAGGGTGTTGGCTAGGGTTTGGGTGATATCAGGCCCAGCATCTGTGGCATCAGCTGAGTTCTGGACCACTGCTGGAAACGCTGGCCAAGCGCTCCTTACAGAAATAGAATACACTACAATACATTGTGAAGATTAAAATATCCGCCAAGCAAAAGGCGTACAGTAAAACAGCACTTCAAAGAGACCTAGCAGGAAAAAAAGAGTTTAAATATTTATATTTTTTTGGACATGCAAATGTCTCAGATGACAAAAACGTGCTGTAAAAATATTTTCAAAATATTTAACTTTTATTGAATATCCCTCTCTTGAATATTTCATAAGTATCCTTTTGATAAAGAGTAGATTGTGGCCATAAAGGGATGCATATTTGTTAGCAACAATGCCTAGATATGCTGTGGCATTCAAATGATGCTCAGTTAGTATCAAGGGGCCCAATGTGTTCCAAGAAAACATTCCCCACACCATTACATCACCACCAGCCATGGATTCATGCTGTTTATGCCAAATTCTACCATCTGCATGTTACAGAAGAAATCAAGATTCATTAGACCAGGTGATGTTTTTCCAATCTTCAACTGTCCAGTTTTGGTTATTACAAGTCCACTGTAGCCTCATCTTTCTGTTCTGACAGGAGTGGAACCTGGTGTGTTTTTTTTTTTTTTTTTTTTTTTTTTTTGCTGCTGTAGTTCATCCATTTCTGGGTTCGATGTGTTGGTGTTGTGTGTTCAGAATGCCCTTCTGCACACCCCTGTTGTAAACAGCTGCCATTTAAGCATGTGTGGCCTTTCTGGTAGGTTCAACGAGTCTGCCCATTCTCCTCTGACCTCTCTCATTAACAAGACGTTTTCACCCACAGAACTGCCACTCACTGGATGTTTTTTGTTCATCGCACCATTCTCTGCAAATTCTATAGACTGTAGTATGTGAACATCCCAGGAGGGCAGTTGTTTCTGAGATGCTAGAACCATCGTGTCTGGCACCAGAAATCATGCCACAGTCAAAGTCACTTAGAATCATGCTTAGGTCACCCATTCTGATGTTTGGTTGAACGGCAACTAAACCTCTTCCCCGGCATGCTTTAGATAATGAGTTGTAGCCATGATTTCATGTTAAGACCAGTTTATTTGCATTAAGGAGAAGGTATACCTAATAAAGTGGCCACGGACATACAGTGCCCTCAAAAAGTATCAGAACACAAGAGTAAAAACTGTTATTTTCGCTATATACTTAAGCCACTTGGACTTGAGACATTCATCTTTTGGTGTTAAATCGAAATGCTTTAAGTAAATAGCAAAAACGATACATTTAATTTTCTTTTATTAAAGACCAAGGTTCACTTGTATCAGAATGATGGCAAGAGCAAAGTGTGCAGGCCAAAGGAACTTCCTTTGAAAGTACAGTTTTGCTGGCTGGGCCCATTCATATATATCTCTCTCACTCCCTCACTCTCTCTCTCTCTCTCTCTCTCTCTCTCTCTCTCACACACACACACACACACACACACACACACACACATACAGTTCCCCAAACACATCATCAGGTTGAGTAAATAGCTTCCAGATGGAGCATGCGTAATGAGCCTTAAATGATGTGTGTTTGCTGGGCAAAGGCTTCCCTACACTGAAGACTGTTTTTTCAGCCACTAGCTGCATCGTACATAACTCCACGGGTCTTGTCATTGTTCCTATCGGCTGCTGTAGGCCTATGGTTGCCAAATCTCATTTTGCAGAATGACCACGTGGATAGTTTCCATCTCTCACCAAGGCTTCCTCGTGCTGCTGCTGGTGAAACGTATGGAGAGCAAACAATGACAATATATAAAACATATTTTTATCATCACATGAAATATTCAGAGCCAGACGAAAAAAATATATATTTAAAAAAAAAACCTTAGAGGTAAAATACCATCGTCGTGAATTATTATTATTATTATTATTATTATTATTATTATTATTATTATTATTTTCCTATTAACTTACAGATCGTAAACTAAAAGTTTTAACATTTGTTTTACTAAAATATTGATGGATATTTTATATAGATATAGATTAAAGAACGTCTCATCCGTTTCAAGCAGAAGTCCGGTGTTGCTGCAGAGACGAGAGGAACGGCTGGTGCCCAGCAGCACCTGGCTGCGCAGAAGCAAGAGAGACGTTTTTAAAAACTAAACTGCCACCACTCAGCCGATGTTTGTGCATTTCTGTGTTTTTCTTCGATTGTTTGTACTTTTTGTAATACCGAATGCCTTATTTAAATAAAGGGGAGCTTTTAATGTCCACATCTGACAAACGGCATTAAATAAAAGGATCTTCAGCACGCGCATAAAAAGGGCTCGCTGCCAAATACTTTTTAAATGGCTTGTGCCGAAGCAATCTGAAGATTAAAAACATCTCTTGAATTACAATGACACATCAGAAAATAAAATTAATGCGGCATTTTCATTAGAAGGATTGAGTCCCGGAGTGTTTCACTTTCCATTAGATAAGAGGGGAGGGGAAACACGTGAAACTACAATGATTGTTGTGTCGAAGACGGCTTTTAGGCAAATACTCAGCATCACACCGCGGCCCTTTTCAATTCAATCACAGAGCCCGCGCGGAAACGCCAGGGAAGCAGAAAACCATAGTGCCGGGTCCAGAGTACTTACAGTACCGATCATTACTAAAATTAATATTAAATGTATGCCAATGATATACATTTTAAACTGCACGCATTTGTTTGCATGTCCTTCTAAATCGCAATGGTCGTGATTACACAAACAAGGTGATTAAGGATGGTGGTTTTAAGAAAAAGGCCTTTGTCAAACAGTATCGTGTGCCTGGAAAGAGTTCGCCTCAAGGGAAGGATTCTGCGAATTGGTCGCTGCAATCCGAACACTAATTGGGGGGGGGAGGGAGGGGGGGCAGATGAAAATAATTCGAATATACAGTAAAAAGAGACGCTTATTTTGGGGGTTGAACGGAATAAACACGTTATGCCTTTCAGTGGGCCTAGCTGCAGGCTGTATTGATGAACGTGTTTTTATGGTGCTCGATTTACTCTGAAAAAAGAAAGGAAAATAAGCAGACTTACCTGCACGAAAAATTTTCTGGTAGATAGAAATACAAAACGACAAGAATCGATGGCCGAATGTATTAGTCTGTGGATCACAGGTCGTAGGCCTACACCTAATTCTGGCAATGATTTTAAAAGTTCAGTTCTTCAGAAGTTGCACTTACTACTACTAGTCGTAGAAATAATAGCACTAGCAGGAATAGCTAGTCGAATACAAAAATAAAGCCTGTGTGTCCCTACGCACATCATCTGTTAATCCGCGTTTCTTTCATTCTACAGCATCACCATTCATCGATTGTGTTGTGATGAGGGTTACAAAAAAAAGCACTGCTTCAGATGTATGTAAAGCTTCAGGTTCATTTTTAAATACAAATGCATTTCGGTCTTATTTCAGCTCTTTGGTTTTTAACAGAGGTGAGCAGATCTAAAGAAATGAATAACTTAATTCAGAAAATATCCTGTTTATTTTGCCCGAATGATGCTTCAGATTGAAACCTTCGCATGAACAGGGAACAGCCGACTACATCATCAGTGTTCTCGATGAAGTGGTTCATAAATAGGCTACAGCACACTGCACTTGTTCCAAGAACTCTTCAATCCACTATCAGATAAGAGTCTAAGCATTCTTTAACGTAAACCTCTTTTTAACCGGCCTCTTAAGGAAGACAACGGCAATGAAATGTTTTATCTTTGTATTTCCCAACAACATCTATCTAGGCTACTCTATACCCGCAGGTAAAGGAATTTTCCAAACCATCTTGATACAATTGAAAAACAACAACAGCAACAACACTAACGTAATGGGCAGAATGATTAAACCTTGAGATCAAAGCATAGGTTTTAATTAAGTAAACGAATTGTTTCAGAAAAGGTACCACCCGCTTTGTAATTAAACAGTACAATATTTATAAGTCAAATTGTTTTATTTGTTAAACATTAAGCCTTTGAAAAAAATGCAATAGATGCACTAGCTAGACCTGAGCGGATAGGGGGTGGGGAGGAATATTGCGGCCATAAAAAATAAGGGGCATAAGTTTTATTGAGTTGTTTTTTTCTTCCTTTTTTTCTTCTTAGTTTTAAACACCTTGTTGCCAGATGTTCATTATGTGGAAAAGAAAAAAGAATAGATTGGAGTATTCTCTCACAGCAGGGCCAAGTAAGAAATTGTATTTAGTAAAGGATGAAATATAGAATGAGGTCTGGCCAAAAGACAAAACACAGAGGGAAAAAAAACCTACAGTCTGAACAAAGAAAAATATGCTCCGTTAATGGGAATGTTTTGCGCCGTTGTGGAATAATGTATGTGATTTTGTAATTATTTCCTCCTTTATTTAAGTTTCAAATGACATGCTTAAATTAAATTGATGCTAGTTAATATAATTAAAACGTGAGCGCAAATATTGGCTACCTTAAAATGAAAAATTTCTAAAATATTGATATATATTATTTTTCACCTATAAATAATCTCGCGTCTACTTCGGTGAGATACGACTACAATGTCCTCTTCTAAGCACACGCGCAGACAAGGTATTGATAGTTTTATTTATTTACCTTTATTTCCTGTTTAACATATTTTTTTTACCACCAAAAACCCGGAATGTTTACGTTTATTAATGGTCTAATACAGTAAACATAAAATACTGGAGTGGCCTAATGAAATAAAGCAAAGCAGAGAAAATGCTTTTTAAACATATCTGGGACACTGAAGGGGTTAAATGATCACCCAGGAGGGATTCATAGGCTATTTAGCCTACATTTTCCTCATTTCTATTATTTAGCCGTTCAGTTTATATTGGACGATCAGGCCTATTATTCTTAAGCGATGCATTTTACATATGCCATTTTAAAAAATTCTAACTACAAATATCTTTGAACTTTTGATTGGCAAAGTATTTCTTACTGGACTCGAAAGAATATATGCTTCACATTACCGGACATAGGATTATTTTCGAGGCGAGTGCTCTACCGAACCTGTGCTGATTTATTGAGTTGTGCTGCCACCTACTGGTTTCCCTCTGCATGTTCGCCTTCACCAGGAACAGAATTGAAACGGAGATCCGTGGTGACCAATCTAGCGTCCTTTGAGACTTCCTTGCTGTGCGCCTATGCCAACCGTTGTCCGGGACTTTGTAATGTACTGAGAAAAGTTCAGTCGGCTGGGAGAAAATACCGTTATTTATGTTTGGAAATCACAAGTCAGCTTGTTACCTTTAATCAGTAAGGAGCCGTTAATAAGGACTACTCTCACTTTGAGCTTTAATAACTTATGTAAAACAAATTCATCATAGCACAGTAAATTGGAACACAGCGTAGGTTCTACATAAAAACACAATAATTGCAAACTGTTTTCTTTTTTGTCAAAGCCGTTAAGATTTCGTGTTTGATCTTTAATGAGACATCGTGGCTTCTTGTTTTCTCCGCTAAAGTTGTTCAAGAATTGGTTTGGGCCGTAGTATGCAAATAAACTTAATTAGGCTAGTAAAGCAGTTTTTCACCACTTAATTGGATGCAGTTGCCTACAGATTACGGACCGGGGGGAGGGGTGCCAACCAGCCGCTGATTGAGCAGTCTGTATTTTCACAATACTGGTTCCTCTGCTGCCCACCAGCGGCGGAATAACGTACTACTGCCAGGAGCACAGAGTAGAGGCTTCACAAATTCCAAATGTCATTTATTAATAATAATAATAATAATAATAATAATAATAATAATAATAATAATAATAATAATAATAATAATAATAATGCCCATGCTTTTCTCCTGTTTAGTTTAGTTGGTCAGTGAGTCATTTTTGCTATTTTAAGCACCATACATGGCTATAGATCTGTTAATGCAGCATTTGGGACACTGCATTCTGTTCTTTAGAAGTTATATAAAATCTTGGGTTTTCTTTGTTTCTCTGAAGTTGTGTTATATGGCAGTGAACTGTCATAGTTCAGATGTGCAATCGCTGCATGAAGCTCCCCACAATAAAGCTTCTAGTTTTCAGCTTCTGGTTTGTGTTTGCAAACTTCCCCACACAAAGTTTGATCCCACTGTCGTGTTTTAGATATTAGTAGCAACTCTGCTGGTGGTGGCAGACAATGGGCACTTATTTCGATTTATACTTATCAAATTTCTGTATGTTATGACACGATGTACAGTGCGTGTTTGTACAACCATAGGTTCCTGTTGTTTGTTAAACAACTTAATTCTGATACTCTAACAACCAACTAAAATGTAGCCTGAGTGAGTTATACATAGCTATTGTGGAATAAGCACTTTTTTATATTATAGGAAATGTCTAAAAATATATATACACAGTATATAAAATGAATTCATTGCATGTTGAAATCTGATACAACCTGAGGCAATCATTTTTACTAATATACCGATGCTTTAAGTTGCTACAGTATAATAAAATGAGGAATAAATGACTGTGCTTTGAACAAGCTTTGCTAAATGAATCTCACCAGTATAAAAAAGAAAGCATCAATAACAATATGTGGTTATAGCATGTGCAGTGGGGCTTTACATGTTATAGATATATAAGTGGGAAAATTATATTCTAAATGACTAGTAACTCAGCCATTTGAGTTTCAGATCACTGTGGTGTCAAGAATTATCACAAATTGTTTCTGGGGTTTAACTGCACCCAAAATTCACCATTTTGCACATCACAAAATACAAAATTAGTTCTCCTAAGTAAAGGATTATGTCTATAAAAGTGGACCTTTCTTGGTCCTTCTCTTTTGATCTCTCTCTTATTTAGCTGAATACATTTCAACCTGCTGTAAATGACATCAAGAGCTGTATTGCCTAATATGCAAATTACTCTAATGGCAATTTTTTGCAGCAATAGCAACACTTACACCAGACCAACAACTTATATAATTACACAGTGACCTGAAACTCAGCTGATTAAGAAATTGCATATTCAGCAAAATCCTTTTTGAGTTAAAAGGCTTTGCATTTGTAGTACATTTATATAGCTTCATATGCAAATATATTTTAGGTGCACCTGTTGATAGTAAAATCCTTTACACAATTTAAGTTTGCAGTGATCAGAAAGCCATTGGACTTAGAAACTACGAGGAATTTTTTCACCCTACCTTTATTTTGTTAGAACTCTTTGCTCTAGTGAGAGGGTACCATTTTTATTGCAATATACACAAGCTAAATTTTTGCTGCATCTGAGACTAACTCCCAGAAACAAAAGTGATCTGCAATTCAACTGATTTTGAAACTAGACTCCATTTCACTCCACTTTTACAGAGTAGGAATCGTCTAGTTTTTTTAAATGCCAGACAAACTATAATCAATTATAGCAATAACAAAATGGTTAGCGACACACATGAAATGCATTTGGCTTGTAAACTTGTTCAATTACGAGATAATATGCTATGCTCAATTTTAGCCTCATCTGACCGTAACACCCTGTTCTAATTGAGACTCCAATCCTGAACTTCAGCTGGACCCAGGTGTTATGGCCAGATGAGATCATAATTGACCTTTTTGAATGGACCACAAATATTGTTTTGCCATATCACCCAGTATCAGTTCCAATGTAATTTAACATTTTTTTTAAAGGATATATACTGTAGAGCATTACCGGTTTATTATATACAGTGTGGTTTATTATATACACCATTGTTTGGTCATCTGTATCAAGGTTTTTTTTTGTGGTTTTTTTTTTTTACATTGTACAGCAATTCAACTATTTAATGTCTTTTGAGACTATGTATTTCTTTCACTGAGTGAGTTTGTAAGTTGCTCACCTGCCACCTAATGGATTTGGGTGAACAAACAACATATGGACGCTGAATTTCCAGGTAGTGAACTGCACAGCTAAAATTCCATCTTTGTATGAAACTGTTAAGAGGGAGACCCAGTTTAGAGCGAGGTGGAGTACAGGCCCAGTTTAGAGAGAGGTGGAAGACAAGCCCAGTTTAGAGTGAGAGGTGGGGGGACAGCCTCAGCTTAGAGGGAGGGGTGGGGGGACAGTCCCAGTTTAGAGAGAGAGGTGGAGGTACAGTCCCAGTTTAGAGGGAGAGGTGGAGGACAGTCCCAGTTTAGAGAGAGAGGTGGAGGACAGTCCCAGTTTAGAGAGAGAGGTAGGGAGACAGCCTCAGTTTAGAGAGAGGTGGGACTGTCCCAGTTTAAAGAGAGGTGGGATAGTCCCAGTTTAGAGAGAGAGGTAAGGGGGACAGCCTCTGTTTAGAGAGAGGTGGGACCATCCCAGTTTAAAGAGAGGTGGGATAGTCCCAGTTTAGAGAGAGAAATGGGGGGACAGCCTCAGTTTAGGGAGAGGTGGAGGACAGTCCCAGTTTAGAGAGAGGTGGAGGACAGGCCCAGTTCAGAGAGATGGAGGGACAGTCCCAGTTTAGAGAGAGGTGGAGGGGCAGTCCCAGTTTAGAAAGAGGTGGAGGACAGGCCCAGTTTAGAGAGAGGTGGAGGGGCAGTCCCAGTTTAGAGAGAGAGGTGGAGGGACAGCCTCAGTTTAGAGGGAGAGGTGGGGGGACAGTCCCAGTTTAGAGAGAGAGGTGGGCTACAGCCTCAGTTTAGTAGTGATCAGGGATAGACCAGTTTAGGGTGAGGTGGGTGACAAAGTGAGTCTAGGGGCGAGGTGGGGGACAGACCCAATTTCCTTTTAAAGGGAAATACCAGCCAAAATAAAATATTCAATAAGTTGATCATCACTTTGAAGGCCAATAGCGCTTCAAAGGTGAAAGCACAAACATAAAGGCAATATGGTCCAAATCAAGAAACAATGCAAATTTCAAAATGCATACACAAAGCTAAAGCAAAGGGAACAGAAATGTACTGCACTACAACAGAAAAAACATGCAAAGTGGCAAAGCAATTGTAAAAATGGGCCATGCTGCAAGTTCAGAAACAATGCAAATTAAAAAAACACATACAAAAATGAAAAACAAATGCAACAGGAGAATTGCTGCAAAACAAGCTGGTACAACAGCAGTGCTCTAAGCCACTAGGGAGAATTTACCTTTATGTTTTTGCTTTTGAAGAGTGTTCATCCTTGTGGGCCACCATACTTTCCTAATGTTTAAAACATAATTTAACCAACAAAGAAAAAAGAGAGAACCCCATCCCAATAGATTCCAAAAATGTAGTTCAAACACAGCTCAGATTGAACTAAAGCAAGACTCTGAACATTAATTTATGAAGTGATTTCTTGTTGTATAAATTCTAGATCTGCCACTGTTGCATAGTTTTCCAAAATTCAAATGATACCTCCATTGCCGTAAATGAGAAGATGAGTTAAATCTAAGGGACATCATTTCAAATGGTTATTTGCGGACACAGAAAGGTTTTGTTTGGACACCTGAGAGTAAAACAGAACATGCCAAATTATGATTTTGGGCAGGGATCCCCTTTAAGGTGAATTACGATTGCATTGTTATGTAAGATAATATTTATTCATCCTTTACATCTAACCAAGTGAAAAGTTGAAGGAGTGGAAAGTCCAGGGGTCAGAAAGTAAAAGTCCTGACGTGTTTCTGCCACCAATGAACCGATTTCATTATGGCACATTAACCTCCTGGCTGCAGAGTTATGCTAATTACCAAATCCAGGTGATTGTAACAAAATACTTGGGAGTATTTATATTTTTGATCGTGAATTTCCCTCTCTGTAGACTGCCCATCACCTTTATTAGAGTCAACTACTACTAAACAGCCTACAAGCTAACTTTTGTCACGAGAGAAAAAGAGAAAGATCAAAATTCCCTTGCTTTTTTACCTGCTTGCTAAAAACCTGCGAGCGAGTTTTAAGTAAAACAAACGGCTAATTTCTAGGTTGGGAACAAGAGCTACTTTGCATTTATTTATTTAAATATCAACTACAACTTTATACATTATGAAACAACATTTAGTAGTCCCCACCCTACATTTATTGGAGATATTTTCAATGAGACATATTTTGGTGAACGATCTAGCCAGTCCTGTGGAGAGACGCGCATTTTCGTCCAGTGCAGGGGTGGCCAACCTTGGTCCTGGGGAGCCGCAGGGTCTGCTGGTTTTTTGTTTTCATCTTAAATACAGCAACCACTTTAGACTGAAGAAACCAGGTGAGGTGAGTTAGCTAATTGATCAATCATAGCAGTTGATTACACAGTTAAGTGCACAGTAAAAACAAAAACCAGCAGACCATGTGGCTCTCCAGGACCTGGGTTGTGGTCTAGTGTAAAGCGTTTCAAATCTTTATTATCTCTTCAAATAGGCGACTTCTGTGCATTTCAGGCCAGTCTCAGATCATTCGGCCTTCCCAGTTGGTTAACGCGAACACTTAAACACTCCTTTGTACTCAAGAGGAGAAATTTTCCAGCAGTTACACGCCAAAAAAAAAAAAAAAAAAAAAAAAAAAACATACCATGTCAAACAACAGAGCCAAAAGCAAAGACCACGACATTGGACGGCCAAATGCAAAGCCAACGCCTTAAACACCAAGCGTTTCGAACAGCTTGTACACACACAGGCCTACGCAAAACTACGAACTAAAAGTAAAGCAAACGTTCGGCTTTTCAATCAGTGACAATTTACTGAAAAAAAAATAAAATTCTGAAAAATCCAAAAAGATTAATTCAGTTTCAAAAAGTCAATGTCCACTGCACGAATTGTAAATAGTCAACTTGGCCAAATTCTCCAGACATATTTTTAAGTTAAACGTGTCTGCTGATTGGAAATTAATCCAAATCAAGAAACTAGTACTGTAGGCCTAACCTCTTACACTCGTGGTAATTACCAAAGGTGATAAAGCGAGCTTTACATCATTACCAGACTGACCATCGTACTGAAACTACACCCGAAAAAACTGGCAGAACCAACGTCAAATTGAAGTGCAATGAGAGCGTTTAGCCGAGCAGCGGCTGAGCTTGCTCTCCAATCAGCGCCAATTTGAAGCACCTGTAACCAACTGCAACTCGAAAGGAAACTTTCGACCTTCATGTTCTTTTTCGTCTACACGGAATGTCTATGAAGCTTTGCATATTTATTGTTTTTTATGTGTAATGTTTTTCTCTTTACAATGCAGAAAGCCTTGAAGAAGTATTTCGTAAACATGGATGACTATCTTGCCAGCATCGGCCTTTACAGGAAAATGATGGCTCGAGACGCGTCCTGTCTGTTCAGAGCAGTTTCTGAGCAGGTAAAAACTGGTAAAATATGTGTACAGTTTAGAATGAAATAGTGCCGCCTTGTCGGAAAAGGAAACCGGGTAGTACTAGGCCTTAATACATTGACCGTTGTGCAACGTGAAAACGTAGCGTTTTGAATTTGAACATTAGATTTCTTTTCATTTTCAGCATTAAACCCAACTAACTGTATGCTATATGGATGATAACTGCCAACGTTAGTCTCGCAGGTTTACTGGAATGCACTGTGTATGCTGTTCATGCTGGTAGACATTTTTTGTATCATTAAATATGTTTACGTGGCGCGTAAATACAAGGCTGTTTTCTTTTCGTGAAGCTTTACTACTCTCAGAATTACCATCACAAAATCCGGAAGGACTGCGTCACCTTCATGAGAGCAAATAGATGCAACTTTGAGCCGGTAAGTGTTTATCGTTTGTTATTTCATGTCAGCCGCTGAATGTGTCAGGGTATTAAAATTGAACGCTGTATCTTACAGTTTGTTGAAGGGTCTTTTGAGAAGTACCTGGAGCGTTTGGAGGATCCACAGGTAAGATATTGAAGGCTGCTCTGATGTATTGGTTATCTGGATGAAAACGGGCCTGAAATTGACAATGTTTAATAACCCTCATTTCAGGAAACGGCTGGACAAGTGGAGATCAAAGCTTTGTCTTTGTTATACAGGCAAGTGTATGCAACGAATAGTAGTAGTTTCTCGAGTAGCTGTGCCTAGGTTCCATGATTAAGTAATCCTTTTCAATATCTTTTTGTGATAATGCCTTAAATGGGGGTTGACGAGATGTACACATCTTGCACTCAGGAAATGTTGTTTATATGAAAACATGAGCAAATGTTTTTTACATTTTAACAGCAACAGTGTGATATGTTTTGTTTTCCATTTGTTACTCCTGTCCCTAATCTGCATAATGGATGACTGTAGTTAAATAATGACTATTTTCTCCAAGGACCATATTTTATATAGTTATTTGAAAATGCTAAATTGGAAGTGTTTTGGTTCACTAAACAAAATAATCTGTTCAACTGCATTAAGAGGAACTGAGGGAAAGAGTTTAAAATCCGAAGGGTCATGTTTGCGCCTTTGATGCCAGTTCAGTGCACTGTGCTCTTTGCTAGTAATATTTTTGCATCAACCTGTGTTGAGGGTCAGGGTTCATGTTGGTGGCTGCTGCTGCACCCTGTGTTGTATGTTTGGTGTCTGAGTGTTGAGTTGTGTGTTTGTGAGTGTTGGGTGTTGAGTGTGGGTGAGCGTGGAGGTAGTAAGTGTGCAGGTGTGTTAACTTCTGTGGCGCGGTGCAGGCGATGCTTTGTCATTTACAGGTATCCGGGGAAACCCCCCACCGAGATTGCAGAGGATGACTATGCAGAGAAGGTAATGGACAACTGCTTTTCACAACTGTTTCACATTTAAAAATATAACAAAATGTAATTACTTGGCCTAAGCTGGGCCTTTGCATGGGGGAAATTAGGCCTGCTGCTTTGCTTCCATACTACTCTGTGTGTGATTTCCACCATTTTCAAGGAGCGTTTGTTTGCAGTTTGTCCCTGAATCGGGGAATGCTTTTCCATTCTTTCTATCTGTTCCGCTATGTCATTGAAAGTAATTTTCCTAGCTTTTAGTTGCACTATCCTCTAAAGTAAGGCATTACACATGCCATGCCCTGTGTGTTTGTGATATTCTGATAAACATACTTTTTCCTTCTCATTTTTGATTGAATGTTTTGCTTTACTAAACAGCATTTTTACTGGGGAAGTATAACATTGGCTTCAGGTGTATAGCAGTTGTCCCTGACCCCTGTCCTAGAGAACCATAGGTGTTTTTCACCTTAAAATTGGTAATCAATTCAGACAAAAAACCAGGTGAGGTGAACAAAATGCGTAATAACTACATAGTGAATCTATTAATTGCTTACTAACGATAAACCAACCGACCCCATGGCTTGCCGGGACCAGGGTTGGGAATCCTTGTTGGGGCTTAGATGTAAAGTGGAAGAACGCTGTATTTAGTCCATTGGCTGGCTTGTTAGCTGATAGGTGTGAGGTTGTTTCAGATCATCTTTAGTATTTGTGTTTTTTATTTGTGATGACAGTCTGCTGCCGTTAAACAGAACAAAATGTTAGCATTATATTTGTACTTTATCATTTTATGTAGTTCGATAAAGGTGCACTGTTTTCTTATAGTAGCTTATGGACTTCATTGTTTTCATATTTTCAGGTTTTGCTGTGTTGTTCAAACAATGGGCACTATGACATTGTTTACCCACGGAGCTACCCTGTGGATGCTGCCATGTGCCAGTGTGAGTGCTGTTAAAACGTGTGCACTGACCATTTCAGATTAATTACACCACCGGCACAAGCCACACTGGTAACGCTTCTTTTTACAGTCCCCTAAGTACTAGGTATTCTTACCAACTGTAATTAATATTCTGTAATTAGACTTATTGCTCTGACAGAAGGCTGATTGTATTTTTTAAATATTTTTTTTTAAGGCATATTTGTTTGAAGACTGTTAAAGTCAGTCGAGTTCCATGAAAGCCTGCTTACAGGATTGCATACTCCTTATCTTCTTCATATTTAAGCAGATTAATTTCAGACTCCAGATAGACAAAAGTGATAACTGCGCTAGTCACAGCCCAATCTTTGTAATAGCCTGAAGGTGTGTGCTGGTTACACAGCAGGGAAGCGTGAGATTCACCCCCCTTCCCGCTCCCCCGGCAGCACTGCTGTATGAGCTCTTGTATTGCCGGGTGCTGGGGATTGAGGAAGGAGAAGTGCAGCTGGCTTTGGAGGGCTTTCGAGGAGGCGGGCGTCGCTACAGGAACAGCCTGTCTGTCTGCAGCGAGGACGCTGGATACGACATCCCTGAGGACAGGGGTCAGAGGTTAGATTCTATCCCACAAACACCTCCTATATGGAGAAGTACACACTCGCTACCTCCCAAATGTTTTTACGCAGGTAGGTGCTCACTAGCCCTCCTGTAAACAGGTATAAGTCTATACCCTATGCATGCGTGTGCACGCGCACACACACAGAGACACACACACACACACACACACACACACACACACACACACATACGGTTTTATTTATTTATTTTATTTTATTTGGGATTTGGAATGCAACGATTTGGTAGCCCGCGGCAAAATAATGGTAGTCTCGTCCTGACGATAAGTCCAGATGATTTTCCGAGTATAACAAGGCAGCTGTGGTTGGGTGGTTAGATTTCTGGTCCCATAGGCTGCAAGGTACAATTGTGTGCAACTTGTATACTGTACACCTATGGATTCATTCTAACATCTAATTTAAGTGTTCATACAAGAGAATTGTGTAGCAGGATTTCAGATTTTTAAATTAATAGAATTGTGAAGACAACACACAATTAATCGGTAAAAAGAATATGTATGTCCAAATAGTTGAGAAGTATGAATATTCTAGTGCTTAACACTCCTGATTGGTGTGATCTATAGGGAGGACTGGGAGATGAATGAATGCGGTCGTTCAGAAGAAAAAGCCAGATCTGGAGTGGAGGAGAACAAGGTGGTGGGCACTGTGATCTGAGATCCACACACGTTCACATGGGTCCCCAGGTCCACACTGGTTCACATGGGTCCACACACATCCCCAGGTCCACACAGGTTCTCATGGGTCCCCAGGTCCACACGGGTTCACACACGTTCCCTGGTCCACACGGGTCCACACGGGTCCACACAGGTCCCCAGGTCCACACGGGTCCACACACGTCCCCAGGTCCACACAGGTCCCCAGGTCGCCAGGTCCACACGGGTCACCAGGTCCACCGGTCCACACTGGTCCACACTGGTCCACACTGGTCCACACTGGTCCACACATGTCCCCAGGTCCACACGGGTCCCAAGGTCCCCACAGATCCACACGGGTCCCCAGGTCCCCGCTGTGCCACTCACTCTGTGCTATGTGTGTCTCAGGCTCCAGACCAGGTCAAGCTCTCTCTGCCCTACAAGGTCCTGAAAGCTCTGGACCCAGAGATCTACCGCAATGTGGAGTTTGATGTGTGGCATGACAGCCGCAAAGGTGATCCATCGTCGTGTACTACAACATTGTGAGGGGGGAGATGTAGCTGTGCTGGCTGCAGTTGGGCTGTAGCAGGTATGGCAGCGGCAGGTGTGTTATTGCTGATATTGCCCATTGCTGATGTTGTCCCTGCTTGTTTCCCCTGTGCCTCTGAGACAGAGCTGCAGAAGACAGACTACATGGTGTTTGCAGGCAGACAGTACTTCCTGGGAGACAAGTGCCAGGTACTGTCAATCACACCCTCCTGCAGTTACACACTGACTGTCTCACTACACCCACCTACATCCACATGCTTTCATTCAGATCACACACCTACATCCACTTGCTGTCAATCAGTGCACTCACCTATTACAGTTTAGTCATTTGTTGCTTACTTTTTGCCAAAGAGACTTGGAAGAAGCACATTTTTTCTTCCAAACACCAATAGAGCTAGAGATTACGAAAATTACAGTTATCGTCAGGGTGCACGTCTCAAGACCTGCAAAGTAAACAGAAGGGGTAGTTCTTTGCAGAAACGTTGAGGTGTAGTCTGAAAAGGTGCGTTTTCAGACATTTGTGGGAAAACAGCCCGTGAATCCACCCGCCTGGCTGATTGGGGAAGGTCATCCCGCCATCTGGGGACACGGGTGGTGGAGCTCCAGGGCCGCGAGGCGCGGCTGCTGGGTGCCGGGTGTCGGGTGCCCGGAGGGACGGCCAGCTGGCGAGAGGGAGCTGCACGGAGAGTTCTGTTTGGCGTGCGCGGTGTGAGCATTGTCTGAAGATTAGAATGGGCCAGTGCCGCTGGCAGCTTTGCATGCCAAGCGCGAGTGATGTTAATTGAATGGGGCAGACGCTGGAAGCCAGCAGAGGGTGTACAAAAGACGCGAATGCGAGTGAGTGTAGGGAGGTTGGATACCAGGTGAGTCGCAGCATTCTGGAGCAGTTGCACTGAGCTGATGGCACAGGCTGGTGAGAGGCCAGCATGGTGTCACCCTAGTCCAGGCAGGAAACTGAGGGCTTGAACCAGTTAGCAATGGAAACTTCATTGTTGAAGAAGAGGTGGATTTTCTTGATGTTGAGGAGGGAGAATCTGCAAGACTGGGTGGTTGCTGTGGGGAGTCCTGAGAACCTCAGCTGCTCATTAATGGTGGCACCATGTGGCCAGGCAGACTCTTTCTGAAGTAGTAGTAGTGATAATAGTAGATGTAGTGATCGTAGTAGTACTAGGAATGTTTCACTCACTTTCTATTTAATGCTTGCCTTTTTTCATCAGCAGTAATGATGCTTAATTTAGTATGTTACTTCCAGTTTAATGCCCCATTTGGTTGATGGGTCAGTTCAACTGTAAGATTTGTACTGTCTTCAGCTCTAATTTATGAGTCAGGGGTGCAGTTCGGGTCATAATGCTGTGAGCGCTGCTGCCCCCAGTAATGAACCCAGCCTTGCCCTGGTTCTGGTTCTGGTTCTGCAGGTCCGTCTGGACCCAAAGGGGAAGTATTATAATGCCTTCATACAGGAAGTGGGAACCCATTCCAGCGCTGTTACCGTGTTCATTGAGGAGCTTGGAGAAAAGTGAGTCTCTAACATTGCTCTCTAACACGCACATGCCTGCACACACACTTATGTGTACTTGCACACACACTTATGCGTACTTGCACACATGCATACTTGCCAACCTTGAACCTCAGAAATAGGACAAGGGGTTCTGAGGGTGCTCCCCCCCCCAAAACATTGTTTTTTAAAATAAAAAATAAAAAAATGTATGTATGAGAGACAAAATAAGCACACTGCAACTGCATTTTTATGTTAAGTGCATTTCATTTAAAGGTTCAACAAAAATCCAAATTAAGGTTTTCAAAATTTTAATGAACAATTTTAACACGCAAGAAAGTGAAATTCTTCTTTCCGTGACCTTTGAAATGTACACGTGCGCAAGTATTTCTTTCTCCATTGCTCTTTGTCCAGTCAGCCATTCAGGACATCAGCTGTCTCCATGCACATATAACCATGACAGGTGCGGTGTAGCTATATTGTCCTCCGAGTGGAAGTAGTAAAACAATTTTAGTCATAGGGCCTACACGCTACACAGACTAGTTGTGCTCACAAAAAGAAAAAAAAAGTGAAAGTACGTGCTAAAACGGGCGAATGCAGACACCAGGTGAGGGAGATGGATTTCAGGAGTCTCCCAGGAAAATCGGGACACTTGGCAAGTATGCTGACACGTGGGAGTGAAACTCACTGATTCGTGTTTGGATGTAGAATTGGTCCCCCTGAAGAGCCATGTTGGATATATATGCAGTAGATGTGGTTAATGACTCATAAATCCCAGCATAATAAAGCTGTTTGCTGTGGAATAATAAGGGAAGGATATTTGCTGAATGCCCAATGCCCCCCCCCCCTCTCAATTCCCTTTCAGACATCTGGTGTCCCTGACCAATCTGAAGCCTGTGAACCCCGTCCCCGCCTGGAACATCACCCCCAGCCGCAAGGGGGCGTCCTACAGCCGGCCGGACCAGTACTCCGCAGAGCTCGGTGAGTTTCCTCTCCTTGCAGTGCCAGCTCACTACCACCGGGGGCCGCTGTGTCGTCCACAGCGCTCTGTTTCTCCGCTATTTGTGTGAGAGGAAGAGAGAGAGCAAGTGAAAGTTTGTGTGTTTCTGGAGTTCAGAGGCGTAGAATGAAAGTGATGCCTTTTTCTGGTTTATTTGTTGTTGTATCTCTAAGAAAATGCATTTGGCACTTCCTGCATTAGCACACCTTCCACACGTCGCTTTCATTGGCTTCTCTCGGCCAGAGGAGTGAGGGGTGTCCACACAGTTCTGCCCAGCCGCCCTGGTTGCCTTTCAGGTTGTTGTGCTGATTTTCCTTCTGAGTCATCCGGCTGTAATGGAGTAATGGTGACTGTGACAGTAAACTCCGTGAGGGGAATCTTTAGCAGGTCACCCTCACAGTGATATGTCTTTACTGTGTGAGGGGAATCTTGAGCAGTTCACCATCACTGTGACACAGAGAACATTGATACCTACCAGTGAGCTGAACATAGGTGCACCTACTGATGTTCCTACATAAATCATAAATTTTTTTTATTTTTTTTTTTTTTTTTTTTTTTTTTTGCTTTTTTATGGTTTTGTTGTCATTGTGCATTTGTGATTTTTATGTATGATTATTTTTTTTCAAGATTTGGTGTGATAAACCTTTGGATGAAATTATTTAGAATGTTGTTTATTCATCATTTGATGAATAAAAAAAGGAACTTAACATTGAGGAATTCTTCTTTTTCAGCAGAAAGAGTAATTATGCATGTAGCACGTTACCATAACACAACTTACCAAGGACGTTTAGTGACATCGTCAGCCTTTATATTCAACTAAATAAAGTGAAATTGCTGCAACACTTAAAATAAATGTTGGTAAATATATCCAAAATCAGTGCTTTATTTTATGTTGTGAAAATGGTACAAATGCATCCAAAATGAGAGCAATTTGGAAAAAAAGCTGAAATGGTTTTTTACCCTTCATGGCTACCAAATTATGTATGCACTTGACTGATTTATAGCTGTATTCTGAAGTAAAGTTTTGATTCTATTTGACTGAGATTACTGTCTCTAGGCTATTGCTGTGTGCTGTCATAGCTGGTTTTATGCAATTAAACAGACAACATTCAACTTTTTGTAGGGCTGAAACAATTTCTCTCATTATTAACTGTGATCGCAAAGTGTAATGAAGGAATTAAAAATAGCATTTAAAGCTTTAAACAGTAAATTATCAAATCTAATTGAGTCGCTATGATGATCTAACGGCGAAATGCAATAAATGTCCGTTTTGAGCACCTATGTTAAACTAAGTGGAGTGGCGATTGTACTACTGATCGAATGCGGAATTGTATAATAGGTATGTTAATTGTAATAAAAAACCGTTCCAAAAGATGGGAATAGGTCACTATAACATTTTGAGTACAGCATATTAAGTGATGGACATGCCATCTTAATTGCCATCTCGCTTGATAAACGGTACTTCACTTCATCTCTTGAATGTCAGGTTTTATTTAACTTGTATTCATACTACAGGCCTACTTGCAGGGAAATGTGAGATTATTCCAGCTATTGGGTTTTCATAAAAGAAGTGTCCCTTGTTGGAATAATGATGGCTGAACCGTTGTGCGTCATTATGACTTTTGTAGAAATCTGAAGCCTGTGTTCATGCCGAATACGGCAGCAGCCCTGTGATGCGCGTTTGAAATGAAGGAATGGTGCGGTGTGCTCCGTCTGCCTCTGAACTGGTGGCCTGTCTGACGAAAATGAAACTGAAGTACGAAAAGTACAAACACAAAGATGCTGCTGCTTTGCCAGCCTTGCTGAAGCAGGTGCTCCTGCTTACAGTGCTTCGTCTGACGTGTTAGAACGTCCCTTGCAAATGTAATTTAAGGCTTAATACATTTTTTTTACTTTTAGTACAATGCCCTGTTCAAATCTGTTTTTTGACAAATATGTATTTTAGATTGTAAATATGACGTATGCTCTCACCTTAAAGTACTTTTGATGAATGTTGCTTTTGAAAATTTCACATTTAATCTTGTCTGTCCCCATGGTTATTTGGCATTCACGGTAATAACTGGAATTATTTCATTTTTGCCACACTAAATTTGTACAGACTCATTATAAATCTGTGTGGGTGTGTGTTCATCCAGCGTGTGTAGATGTGTGCCATCATGCAGTGTGTGTGTGTGTGTGTGTGTGTGTGTGTGTTGTATGCTGTGTTAGGCTGTGTTTAGCCCTGCGCTGCATGGTGAAAGGCTCTGTGCAGAGCCGTGGTTGTGACTGTGTCTCCTCTCAGACGCAGAGATCCGCGGGCGGCGGAGGTTCTTTAAGAAGCCTCGCGGGAAGGAGGTGCTGATGGCGGTGTCATACAGCCGCGCCCCGCCTGGCCTGCCCCCCCGCCTGCAGCCCGGCCCCGGCTGCCTGGCCCCCGGCCGCCCGCCCCCCATGCACGGTCCTCCCACACCCTCCGTGCTGCCCTACGAGCACTACAGACCACACCCGGCTCCCCGCCCGTCCCGTGGGTATGTGCCCCCCAGGTCAGTGTGCTAGTAGGTAGCGTTAGCGCTCTCTCTGTGCAGATCATCCAGGTCAGTGTGCTAGTGGGTAGCGTTAGCGCTCTCTCTGTGCAGATCATCCAGGTCAGTGTGCTAGTGGGTAGCGTTAGCGCTCTCTCTGTGCAGATCATCCAGGTCAGTGTGCTAGTGGGTAGCGTTAGCGCTCTCTCTGTGCAGATCATCCAGGTCATTGTGCTAGTGGGCAGCGTTAGCGCTCTCTCTGTGCAGATCATCCAGGTCAGTGTGCTAGTAGGTAGCGTTAGCGCTCTCTCTGTGCAGATCATACAGGTCATTGTGCTAGTGGGTAGCGGTAGTGCTCTCTCTGTGCAAATCATCCAGGTCAGTGTGCTAGTAGGTAGCGTTAGCGCTCTCTCTGTGCAGATCATACAGGTCATTGTGCTAGTAGGGTAGCGGTTAGTGCTCTCTCTGTGCAGATCATCCAGGTCAGTGTGCTAGTAGGTAGCGTTAGCGCTCTCTCTGCACAGGTGCTCAGTGTGGCAGTGGATAGCGTTTGCGGCACAGATAGTCCCTGCAGGGTCATTTCTGTTTCAGATGTTGCATTTGTATATTTAATCACAATGGGGGACCGACTGGTCATCTGAACAGGATGTGAAACCAAAAATAGTGTGTACATTTACGCATTATCAGGCTTTTTATTTATAATTAGAAATGTAAAACAGCCAGCTCTAAATGGTAGAGTCCTTTTCTATTCACAATAAATTTGATCTGTATTAGTGCAGAATTCCTGTACTTTTTATGGCAGTCCTCAGTTGTTTTTACTATTCCTGCGTTTACAGTGGTGTCTGATTAAATTTTTTTTCAATGATTGTGATTTTTACTCTCTGATGGTCCTCTGTGCTTATTCACTATCTCAGCATTCTTGCTGCCATAATATTATCTTAATTTGTGTCTAATAGTGATGACAAACTATTTGGATGGTGTCGCTTATGTCTTTCCTGTCTGTCTGTCTGTCTGTCGGTCTTTCTGTCTGTCTGTCCCCCACCCTCACCCTGCCTCTCCGACGTTTGGGCCAGAAGCTCCGCCCGCTTTCTTAATCGCCACCACCTGATTGGTCCAGAGGTGGCGTACTACCCCAACCCAGGAAAGCGCTGCTACCAGAGCTTTGACAACTACTCCTATCGGGCACGGTAACTCTCCCTCAGTTTTTTTTTTTTTTTTTTTTTTTTTTTTTTTTTTTTTTTTTTTTTTTTTTTTTTTTTTTTTTTTTTTTTTTTTTTTTTTTTAAATCTAAGAAATGGACAGTCGTTGAAGCCAACCCGTGAAACCACACTACACAGCCAATCGCAGCCAACCTGAGAAGCCAAGCAATGAGACCGGGCTGAGAAGCCCCACTGAACGACCAATCGGAGTGGCTGGGAGGGGCTGAGGCTGGGGCCCCGTGGGGTTTTAGGGTTTTAATAAAAGGCCTTCGTGCCGCAGGAATCCCATCAGCCTATCGATTGGCCGCTCTCAGGGGCCCGCCGCTCACATCCCAGTGAAGTGATTAATTTACAGGCCGTCGTGAGAGAGGTGCTGCGGAATGCAGGGCCAGCCGTAATGATCCCCCATTAGCCTGATCTGTACTGGAGGTGGGGAGCCTCTGTACTTCTGTATGACAGAGCAACGTACTCCCATAACGTCTCCCTCTCCCACATGTATGCTACAGCTACACACACGGAGTATTAGCCAATATTTTCTGTCAGATATGTAATTTCTAGCTCTATAAGGCATGTGTGGTTTGCATGGCATGTACTACATGACGATATATGGAGTGTGTGTTCTTTCAGTGATAAGCTATTCAGGTGAAGTATACTCAAGTGATACGCATTAGATTATCATAACAGATGTGTAATGGAGGTATGTGCGAGCGCGTGTGTGTTTGTGCGCTAAAGATGACTGCGTTAGAGATGTTCCCGTTTGTGTTCGAGTTCCTGCAGCAGAAGCCGCCGCCAAATGCACTCTGTGAACAAGGAGTGCCAGTTCAGCTTCGTACCCGAGGCCGGGGAGGAATCTCAGGACCTGGAGGGGAACATAACCTTTTATGAGATCGAGGAGGGCGACGAGACGGCCTTCCCCCCCCTGCCTGTAAGCCTGGCGCCGGGTTCTCCACACCACACACACACAGCAGACCTTTTATGCTCAGTGTGAATACTGCATGTGGAGGGGTGGGGAAAGTGTGATGTAATGGAGGCTTCCGTGTGCTAGCAGAGCCGTTTGTGCAGGTTTGGCCTGTGAGATTACGGCTAGGTGTAGGTCGTTGTGACATTTGATTTGGGGGAGCAGAGTTGCTCTGACAGGGCAGTGTGTGTGGACGTGACCCTGCAGGGTCAGGCGGTGTCCAGCCCCTTGGTTCCAGCGCCCGCCACCTTCTGGGTGCAGCGGGGGCCGAGCCCCAATCCTGGAGCCGACAAGCCACCTGTGCCCTCATCAGAGGAGGACCCAGAGGACCGGAGCACCAGCGGGGACCAGGGTGAGGGGAACGTTCCATCCCCGTTTACGGGGGTGGTGGGAATGTTTCATTTTTATTTACGTGGGTGGGAAGTGTGGAAATGGTAACAACATACAGTTCTTCAGTGCAAACAAAACTTGTTCTTTGATTAATTGATTTTTTCGTTTTGTCTGATACTCTAAAATGGGGAAAGTTTCTGGGTAAGTATATTCCTTATGGTTGAAGTATTCCCATGTGTATGTCCTGTAAGTCATGTGTTGCACAGAGGTGTTCTGTATCTTCGGTGTTCATTCTCAGGCCGTTGTTTGAAAGGTTTGCTCTTTCTCCAGGTGAATATCCTGAGGACTATATCTACCGAGCCCCAGGTCAGTTTTTTTGACGTAACCCTCTGTGGGGAAAGATAATGTCAAGGGTCATTTCTGTCATTTGTCAAAAAAAAGAACCATACCAGTGTGATTAAGCACTTCTGCTGGATGATAGAAACTTGTGTTTTTAACATGTCTTTTTTTCATAAAGGTTTTGTGTATGTGCTAATTCAGTAAGTACTATTGGAGTTGTGTTACTTGGTGTTCTTTGTTTGGCAGATCCAGGCTTCCAGAGTCCCTCTGTTTACACAGCTGCTGAAGCCACTGCCAACCTGGTACTACATGCACTGCACACCATCACACACACCCTCTTCTCTCTGACCACACACCATTACACACTCTCTCTCTTCTACCTCAGACTACACACCATCACACACTCTGTTCTCTCTCAGACCGCACACCATCACACACACGTGCGCGCTCTCTTCTCCCTCACCACACATTACACTCTTTCTCTTCTCCCTCAGACTACACACTATCACAGAGACACACTCTATTCTCCCTAACTACACACCATCACACTCTCTCTTCTCCCTCAGACCGCACGCCATCACACACACACTCTTCTCCCTCAGATCACACACACACACACTCTCTCTCTCTCCTACACCACACACAGCTGTGTACTGGTTCTGAAAAATAGCCTGTTTTAGAATCTTGAGTTTATTTTTAAGTCATTTATCCATTTATCAATTTGTGAAATGTGAAATTTTTTATCACTGTAGTCTGTTCATTACTGTGGATTTTGCATGCCGTGTGCTGTTAATCAGTTCAGAAGTAGTTCTTCAGTTCCTTGTTTATTTTAATAAGTTTAGCCAGATGGAAAGTAGGGTATTTTATTGGGTTTACCCAGGTGGAAAGTAGGATATTTGAAGTTGATTAACCAGATGGAGAGTAGAGTATTTTGATGGATTTAACTTGGTGGAGAGTAGGGTATATTAATGGGTTTAACCAGGTGGTAAGTAGGGTATTTTAATATGCTTAACCAGGTGGAAACTGGTGTTTTTAAGTGTGTTGCGTTGGTTGCTTTGCAGACCATTCAGGAAGGAGGCTCTCGCTCTGGCTCACCACCAGAGGGCGGAGCAACCTACAGTTACTCACACCAGGTATGAGCGCCTCTGCTCGCTTACACACAGCAGGCCTGGCCTACTCTCCTTTTACTCACAGCGGGTCTGGCCTACTCTCCTTTTACTCATAGCAGGTCAGACCTACTCTCCTTTTACTCACAGCAGGTCAGACCTATTCGCCTGCTACTTACAGGAGGTCTGGCCTACTCTCATGCTACTCACAGCAGGCCTGGCCTACTCTCCTGCTACTCACAGCAGGCCTGGCCTACTCTCCTGCTACTCACAGCAGGCCTGGACTACTCTCCTGCTACTCACAGCAGGCCTGGCCTACTCTCCTGTTACTCACAGCAGGGCTGGCCTACTGTCCTGATACTCAGAGCAGGTACACCCTGCTCTCTTCTGTTAATCCCCTTCTATTTCTACTAACACGGATCACGCAGCCTTTCTGTTAGCACCTACAACATACGGACAATGATTCAGAGTAGAAATTCCTAAAATTTCTTTATAGAAATTCTGTGGTTGTTTCAGCGAGAACTTGTGTATATATTCTGGACGCTTCTCTGTCATTAGTCATTGCGTTGCATTGTTCTTTTCTTAAAAAAAAAAAAAAAAAAAAAAAAAAAAAAAAAAGCTAGTTGGTGCAATAGTGCACACACACACTCTTTCTTTTTTTTTATAAATAAACTTTATTTCAATTATACAAGTCATTACAAACAATTACATAAACAAAAAAAAAGACCACAGGGACCACCAATGTGGCTTTCAGCTCAGTCTTTGAATGCAGTTTGAGGCGATTTGTGTGGAGAAACTGCAGGTGTGAGAGAGGGCTGATGTTCTGTGTTCCCAGGTGGTGGTGAAGTCGGCGGTCATCTCCACCTCTCCCACAGTCAACAGCGCCCCAGCCGCCATTTTCACCTCCAACTCCTCGTCCTCATCTGGCAGCTCCCAGACCCCCCCGACCTCACTGCCATCCTCAGCCACCCTGGCCCCGCCCCCCCTCCTACAGCCTCATTCCATGGGCAGGCCAGGTACCCCACCCCCATCCCCACATACCAGCAGGACTGCGTTCAGGGCCCTGTGACGATGTTGAGGATCGTTAACGGTTGCTTGGTTTCCAGTAAAGACGGTCTGTGTTGCATTGTGGGTATTGCGTCTCTTTGGCTGCAGTTCTCTCCATGCCGTACTCTGGTGCCTCCAACTGGTTTGTGAATGAGATGGGGGAGACGGTCAACGTGGCCCCCCCGCCCCCCTACTCCTACGACCCCAACGGCAGCGACCTGCCCCGAGGTGGGAGCCCTGTCCCTTTGACCCGCCTTTGCGTCCACGGTGTCGGCTCTTCCTGCTAACGCTCTTTTTCTCCTCACAGACTGCAAGGTTCTGCAGTATTACTTCAATTTAGGAGTGCAGGTGAGTGGACCACACGACACCCGACAGTTACAAAGCATTGAGCTTGCCATATGGAGTCAATTTACACCATAAGTTTTGACTTTTTTTTTTTTTTTTTCTCTATTTAAGCAAAGGCGAAGCAATGTGTCTTGATTAAAAATAAATAAGTAAAATTGAAAACACTTTTTTGGACCATGCACAAAAAATAATTTGTGTTGCGCAGTCGTACCAGCAGGGCTATTGGCACTCTGTGGTGCAGATGCAGCAGCTGTACCAGCAGCCCAGTGTGGAGGCGCAGTACCAGCCTTACACCAGCGGGGGCGCTGCTCCGGACCACGCCGTGGCGCAGGCTTTCCCAGAGTCAGGGCAGGTGGGGCCGGATGCTCATGGAGACGCAAACGCCAACGGTCAGTGCTGGGCTGCGGGTGTGCGTCAGGATGGGAGTGTGCGCGCTTAGTGTATGCGCGGTTAGTGTGACGTGTGTGTGCGGTTAGTGTGTGTGTGCGCGGTTGGTGTGTGTGTGTTGGTGTGAGTGTGTGTTAGCGTGTTTGAGTGTAATTGTTTGTGCATGTGATTTGTATGTGTACGTGCTAGTCTTGCACCAGACGTGTAGTCTTGCTGCTCATCTAAGTCATGCCTCTCCTCTCCCTCCCATTGGTTACCAGTTAAAGCTGAATAAAAACACAAACTCCTAGCCTACAGAGAAGAAAGCGTAATATTCGCACCCTCTTGCCTAAAATTTATTAGACCTTCCACTTCTGCCAGACCAGTGCTCCCCATGCTCATGTCCTTCACCTTCCCAAAAAGGTCCCTGCCCTCAGGCATGTCTGTGCCTGCTCTGGCCCCCCTCTGCAGTCAGGACAGAGTCTCCCACCACAGACTGAGAACACACCTGCTTAATCTCAGTCTTTGTTCATAAGCCTTTCGCAACCCTTCTAATGCATTTAACATTTTAGCGTTGTTTGCTACTTAAAAAGGGAACTTCAGCCTAAAAGTAATTATTGATGGTAAATTAGTCTACCCATCAATGAGATGGTCCAAAATTCAACAGCCAGTAATTTCCATAAACTGATGCACTTCTCAGAGCCTGGACCAGGCCATTTTTGTCTTCAATCCCAACCAGGGGATTGGGGAAACGAATGAGGTGCTGTCCTTGATTAGCAGGCTTTTGTGTTACCTATCAGTGCTGTATCAGTGAAATATGCATACCAAGTCTTTGCTGACATTGAGGAGGATTGGGAGGTCATGCGTGATGGTGATGGTGATATGGGTCCCTATTGTGTACATAATGAAATTATTTCCATTTTTATTTTAATATTTATTTACGGTAAGTAGATGTGGTATCAGCAGAATTATCCACTGTGCGGTTCTCATGATAAATACGCATTTTAGGTTGCAGGACACTTGGCTTTCAGCCTTGGGCTGCATTACCCAGGGAGTGCATGTATATCAGAGAGCCGACATGTCCGTCACAGTCTTCTTCATGCATTAATCTCCCTTTCAGCTCACCATGGCACTTTTTTGCTCTGGATAAGGGTTTCTGCTGAATGTAAATGGGTGTGTGATGTGTGCTTTTTAAACTGCCTGTCCCTTCTCATGCTTTTCTCTCCTCTCCTCTCCCCCTCGCCCCATCTCTCAGGCGCCCCCTTACCCCTGGAGGCCCCCGCGGCAGCGCCCCCCTCCGGCATGGTGTTCTACCCCCTGCTCCAGGACCAGTGCAGCCAGTCCCCCCTCCACACTTACGAGCCCTACGTCCCCGTCCTGCCCACCTACCAGTACCTGCTGCCCTGGACCCCTGGCCACGCCCAGACCCGCCTGCACACCTCGTTCTGCCCCTCCTCGCACGCGGTCAGCTACATCTCTGCCCCGCCCCACGGCGCCCCACTTCGTCCCCCCCAGCATGTAGAGGTGCCCGCTCCCCCCCCCCCCCCCCTCTTTAAATGTTTGGTTACGTAAGAGTTGCTGTTCTGAGTTTACTCGTCTGGTTCGTGTTTGAATCAATAAAGAGTTCTGTTTCCCCAGAGAGAGGAGGCCCCCTCTTCATTAAACCTTTAATTTCCCTGCTTCAGTCACACTGATGTCCGTCTGCTTATTCCTCCTGCCTGGTCTTTAAACCTGAGAACAAGCTGGGTCCTCTAACATACATATGAATATAACATACATCTCCATGGCTACATGGAAGAACTGCAATGTGCACATTTAGGTTAGGTGTACTTTCATTAATTGAATTCCAGTCTGATTTTTAAAAAAATAGGTTGGTAAATGGGTTGGTTAGTGCTTTTTGTGAGTGAAATACAACTGTGACCTAAGTAGTTCATGACTGTCCTTTCTGACATAGAATTTCACATGGTTTTATGCTGTATGGCATGGAATGAAATTAAGGTGTCACATCTGTAGTTTACGTATTCTTTCTCTTATTCATTCTCCATCCTTCTACTGTTATAAGTTAGGAAAACCCCCAAAAAATCCAAGCCAATATTAGTTGATGATTTGACGAGTTGAGTGTTTTCAAAAGCCAGGGGGTGGGGTGGCATGGCCTGAATGCCTTGTGCCAGTCAGTAACCCCAGTGCATATTTTCAGATGCAGCTGCAGATTAGACAAGAAGCAAACGACACAACCGATTTAGAGATTTTAAACTTAATTCCACTTTCAATTAAGTCTGCTTTCAGGCCCTGAAAATACTGTAGGACAGATTTAATGTTTGAACATGGTGGAATTAGTGACAACGCCCATGTTAAACACTTCGAAGGCCAGAGGGGACAGTGAATTTTATCTCTCACCTGCCACTGAGTCCAAATGTATGATGAAGGTGCTTTTGTACATTTCTCTGGAAGATCACACGGAAAGCCATTGGTGAGGATGACCTTTCTGAACCCAGAAATTACTTCATGAAATGGCCTAAAGTGAAAGCAGATATTGGACACAGTGTTATCCACTATCCGCCTAATGTAATGGTAATAAAAAACGAGCCAGTCTTGTCTTTGAGTCTGGACTGAGGACGGAATTTTAATTCTCATATGTGCCCTGTCCTCCACAATACCCTCCATTAATTCAGGCAGTGACGCTTCCCATCATGCCTGATTGGTGCTGCCTTCAAGTGTTGTACATGTAAAATAGAAATTACTTTTAGGCCTCGATTTAGATGATAAATCTTAACACTGTTATACATCACACACGCAGACTCACACCCAGCACCATGGACAGCTCTCAGCAGTCTTGTGCACAGAACCTTGGACAGCTCTCTCTGCCCACACACACACACTGAACTATGGACAGTTCTTTGCACACGTGCGTGCGCACACACACGGAATCAGACCGCTCTCTGCAGACACGCACACATACACACACACGACACCGAACCACAGACAGTACTCTGGAGACACAAACGCACAGAATCATAGACCGCTCTCTGCAGACACACACACACACACAAACACACACGCACACCGAACCATAGACAGTACTCTGCAGACACACACACACAGAATCATAGACCACACACTCCAGACGCACACACACACACACTGAACCATAGACAGCTCTCTGCAGACACACACACAGAATCATAGACCGCTCTCTGCAGACACACACACATAAACACACACGCACACCGGACCATAGACAGTACTCTGCAGACACACAGAATCATAGACAGCTCTCTGCAGACACACACACAGAACCATAGACCGCTCTCTGCAGACACACACACATAAACACACACGCACACCGGACCATAGACAGTACTCTGCAGACACACACACACAGAATCATAGACCGCTCTCTGCAGACATATACACACAGAATCATAGACCGCTCTCTGCAGACATAAACACACACACACGCCAAACCATAGACAGCTCTCTGCAGACACACACACACAGAATCACAGACAGCTCTCTGCAGGCACGGACGCGCAGAATCATGAACAGCTCTTTGCCCAATGGCTCACGCGGGAGCACGGACAGCGTTCTGCACTGCTGGGGCCGTTCTGGTCCTGGCAGCTCTACTAGATAAGCTCCAGCTTCTTAAGCCAGTTATCAACTAGCACAGCTCTTCCTGTCTGAGATGTGTCATCTGGGAGCAGAATCAACAACACAAAAAAAAAAAAACGCTTCAGCTTAACGCACAGTATTAGTGCACAGACATACTGTCACTCGACTTGCTCAGTGTTTCAACATGGCTGACAGGCAGGAGTGAGTTTTCTGTGTGAACCTGATTCCAAATGCCTGGTATTCCCTGTACACTGGCCTCACAAATCAGTGGAAAAATCTAAAACTGAAAAAAGGATTATGTAAGAAACGATTATGTAAGACGTGTGTTCGGTGCACGTTTACTGCACGGGTGAATAGGGCAGAGTGTATCTGAGACTAAAACTACACACGCATGGCATTGTACATATATGGTAAATGGTAAATGGACTGCATTTATATAGCGCTTTTATCCAAAGCGCTTTACAATTGATGCCTCTCATTCGCCAGAGCAGTTAGGGGTTAGGTGTCTTGCTCAAGAACACTTCAACAAGCCCAGGGTGGGGTTTAAACCGGCAACCCTCCGACTGCCAGACAATCGCTCTTACCTCCTGAGCTATGTCGCTATGTCGTCATCATATATGTATGATGACTACGCATGTTTCATTGTGAATATTACTATTATGCTTTTTATGTATTATAATGGTTACACAATGGTGCAGTGATAGCAACATGATGAGCTGGCTGTCTTACATGTTAGTTCATTTTCAAAACTTTTATTGTCTTCAGCTTTTCATTTCTTGATCACTCTGCTTTTTCCTGAAGCTCCCCCTGGGAAAAGTAGTTATTCTATTATATTCTATTCCATGTGTGAGTAGTGTTTTTTGAGAAATGTAGAAATATGGGTGTACTGCTGCAATGATTTAGGCTCCATTTTGGATCTTTTGATAGCCTATGACGTTTTCAAGGTGTAAATTATGAATAGTATAAGACTGGGCTGTGCAGAGGAGGGGGGGTGGAGGGGTGCAGAGGAAGGGGGGGAGGGTGGAGGAAGGGGGTGGTAGAGGGGTGCAGAGGAAGGGGGGGTGGTGGAGGGTGCAGAGGAAGGTGGGGGGGGGTGGAGGGGTGTGGAGGGGTGCAGAGGAGGGGGGGGTGGTAGAGGGGTGCAGAGGAAGGGGGGGTGGTAGAGGGGTGCAGAGGAAGGGGGGGGTGGTGGAGGGGTGCAGGGGGGGGTGGAGGGGTGTGTGCCCACGGGCGAGCTGACCTCACACTCGTATCCTCTGTACGTGGCAGTCAGGCCCGTGTTCAGGCGCAGGCATGGGCGTGTTATGAAACGTGTTTCTGTGCTCGAGCGGTAGTGCCGGGGCGTGCGCTCCTCGGGCCCTGACCCCTCCGCAGCTTCACAGGCGCTCCGCTCCGGGGCCGCGGCGTACCGCGCGCCGCCGATCGATACCCGCCCGCGGTGCGCCCAGTCAGAGCCGCGCTCCGCCGCCGCGGCAACCGGAGATTAAACGCGCCCGGGCGCTCCCTCCGCATCGCCTGCCTGCCTTTCAAACGCTCTGCAGGCTCCTTCTCTTCCTCTCTCTCTCTCTCTCCCCCTCTCTCCTCTCTCTCTCCCAACTCTCCTCTCTCTCTCTCTCTCTCTCCTCCTCTCT
Organism: Anguilla japonica; assembly: GCA_025169545.1. Taxonomy (NCBI): domain Eukaryota; kingdom Metazoa; phylum Chordata; class Actinopteri; order Anguilliformes; family Anguillidae; genus Anguilla; species Anguilla japonica. The sequence goes on along the minus strand of CM045891.1, from coordinate 30,405,863 downwards.
CTCTCTCCTCTCTCTCTCTCTCCCTCTCTCTCCCTGCTCTCTCTTTCTCTCCCCCCTCTCTCCCCGCTCTCTCTCTCTCCCTCTCCCCCTCTCTCCCCTCTCGCTCTCTCTCCCCCTCTCTCTCTCTCTCTCCCTCTCTCCCCTCTCGCTCTCTCTCCTCTCTCTCTCCCTCCCTCTCTCTCTCTCCTCTCCCTTCCTCTCTCTCCCCCTCTCCCCTCTCCCCTCTCTCCCCTCTCTCTTTCACTCTCTCCCTCTCTCCCCTCTCGCTCTCTCTCCCCTCTCTCTCTCTCTCTCCCCTCTCTCCCCTCTCTCTCCTCTCTCTCCATCCCTCTCTCTCTCCCCTCTTCCTTTCTCTATCTCTCTATCTCTCCCTCTCTCTCTCCGTCTCCCTCTCTCTTTCACTCTCTCTCCCTCTCTCTCTCTCTCACCGCAGTCTGAGGGGAGAGAGAGAGAGAGAGAGAGGGAGCGATGCTGCAGCAGAGGAGCCGCTTCGCCGAGCGCTGTCATGGAAACCCCCGGCCGAGCCGATTCATCTCCGGATCCCGGTGGCTCTTCCGTTCCCGTCGGTCCTCGGAACCCTCCGGCGCGCTGACCCGGCAGATCGGGGAGGCGAACCGAAATGAAGTCAGCGACGCACCGTGTTTCAGTCAAACCTTTGTTTTTTTATTCGTCAACAGTGCTATTTCATTATCAAATAAAAAAATGCAACTGGTGTAAAATCGGCTTGTTTGGTTTCGCTTTTAAGAAATGTTCTGCTGAAGCCTTGTGCCTCATTGCTGCATGTTGTTTTTGTACATAGATGCTGGTCACATTGATCAAAACAAATAGGATTTTTAAAAAATTGGCACTCCAACACCTTTTACCTTCAAAAAGAAGAAAAAATGTTTAATCTGCCAATGTTCTGCTGAACCTGGTGCTGTAATGAAATGAAATGAGCTTAATAGTGCAGCCTGATAAATTTTAGAAAAATAAGATTTCCTTAGACGAACACACAAATGTAATCTCCCCCCCCAAACCTTCAAATCCATCTTAACCAGTGTAGATGAAGTGATAACAATAATAATTATAATCAAAACTTCCAAACGCATCAGAAACTGCTGAACAACTTAAAATGTGGACTATGTTGTGGTAGCCTCTTTCTCTCCAAGTGAACTGAGGAAAGATTGCTGAGATTGCTGTTGGTTTAAGGTTGTTCATCCAGAAAGGACAACCACAGTGATGAGGTTGAGAAACACATTAATCGTTAATTAGGAAAATGCTGAACCCACAATCTCTGAAACGCATCTTCCTCTGACCACCACCAACAGCGGTCAAGTCTGTTCCGTGATTGGACAGACCACAGGATGTGAGAGGTGCGGTGGCCATTGGCTCCACCCACCAGTTGCTGACCACTAACTAGCTGGCCCTGCTACCACTGCAGACGAGTGCAGAGACGCTCTGAGCTGAGCCTAGAGTACAGATGCAACCAGATCCACAACAAAACAAAAGATATTAGCGAGCTGACATCAGCTAGCCAAGATGGAGGATTTAGCGATCTGAACGCAACCGTTTCCATAACGTCTCGCTGTACTTTCTCTGGCCCCGCCCTTAATTCAGACAACAGCCAATCAGATCACTTGTGACAGAGGGGGGCGTGGCCTCAGCAGGCCCATGCAGGGGCCCCTCCCTGCTGAGGTGTTCCTTGCTGGGCTGGTCAGAAACATTCAGGTACAGGTACCTGTGCAGCTGGACACCTGCGGCCTCCTGCCCCATAGCTGTTCAGCACAGACAGACAGACAGATGGACAAGAAGGCCTGAGGCTAGACAAAAAGGGTTAAAATAGGATCTTATATTCTGAAGGGAATCACTTCTGGGGAGGGAGGGGGTGTTACTGAAGTCACAGGCAGGGAATACAGTCTCATACATGGGGTGGTGGGAGGGGGGAATCTATGTTAATATGTACTACTATTGCAATAAATTAAGCTTTTTTTAATGTAGAGTTTTTTTCACCTATAAGCTAATATGTTGAAGTAAAGGAGCCCTGGAGCCGCATGAAGAGCTGATACTATAAATATAGGTCATCTTCATCTTGTTGTATTTCTCTGCATCCAATAACAGTGCTGCGCTCTCGGTGGCCACGCCCCTGTCTCTATAGCTGCGTGGTGACCGACTCCTCCTGGTCCGACCCCCAGGGGGTGGAGTCTATCCCATCGCAGGGCCCCACCCAGCCGTCAAACACGTCCTCGCTGGAGTCCAGCAGGCGGGAGCTGGAAGCGGTGAAGCTGGAAGCACAGTGCAGGGGCGGGGGGCGCAGGTGGGGGACCGCAGGAGCAGGCTGTCCCGCCCGTTGGCCCGGGACGGGGGCTGGAGCTGCTCGCCCTCGGCCACGCCCACGCCCACGACGCCCACGCCCAGCTGGTTCAGGTGCATCTCGCTGCGCGTCACCCGCTGGTCGTCGGGGAACCTGAGGTCCTGCCACATGCCCTGGGGCGGCAGCAGGCCGTCGGAGATGCTGAACGCGGGGGCGGCGGGCGCGGCGAGGGTGGCCAGCGTGGTGGGCGGGGCCTGAGGATCCGACAGGTGCCCGTTCATGCGCGAGAACAGCAGGCCCAGCCGCTTCAGGGAGTCCTTCTTTGAGCTGGAGAGCCGCTGCAGCCGGCTGCCGTTGCGGAGGAAGGAGGAAGAGGAGGAGGAGGCGATGGAGGAGGAGGAGGGCTTGAGGCCGTTGCTCTTTGGTTTGTCCTCGGCGGAGGCCTCCATCCCCGACATGGACTTGAAGAGGGCCGAGACGCTGAAGGCCTCGCGGCTCTTCCTCTCGGCCGCCGACAGGCTGAAGGAAACGTTTTTGGGCTTGCCCCCGTCGGCGCTGTCGTCCCCCGCCGGGCCGCGCCCCGCCCCGGACTCCTCGTCCTCGTTGGGCTCGTCCTTGAGCGTGGCCTCGCTGCTGGAGGAGTACGTGCGCCGCGGCGGCTTCCTGTTGCCCAGCAGGTCCAGGACCTCGTACCGGAAACTGGAAATGTCCTGCTTCAGCTCCTGATGGACGTCATGGAGTCAGGGAAGGAAGGGTGGGGAGAGGACGGGGGAGTGTGGAGAGAGAGAGAGCGAGAGAGAGAGAGAGAGAGAGAGAGGGGAGGTGCAGGAATATACACAAAAGGCCTGAGTCAAACATTTGCATTAACACAGGAACATTTTATGGCATGGCTGGGCATGGTTAGCTTGTGCATGGTTGGACAAGCTGAAATGAGTGCGTCTGTGTTTTTACTGCAGAACCAAAATAAGCTTTGGCAAAGGGTCTGTGTAGAACTCTGGGAGCTGGTTTTTTTTTTAATTTTTTTTTTTTACAGTTTTACTAAATTGTTTACACACATTTCCGGAAACTAAAAGTAATCTTCCCAAAACTGCAAACACAAGACTCAAAAAGCTCCTCAGATCTCTTTTGAAATGAAACTGCATCAAAAAGAACACTTTTAACCAAAATGACAACATGTAGGGGAAGCCATAAAATGAGGGCCAATTACACACTAGCGTGAGAAATTTAAAACAGTTTTCAAAATCTTAACCAATTATTAAAACAATTGATTTTCAATGTTTAAAATGACGTCTAACATGTGGTAGCCAGTAGTAACAAATTGTTGTATGTTTGTACATAATGTATGCATTTGTATGTAATAAGCTACACAAATATAGCATCAACAAAATGTATTCTTCCAAATTAGTTTTGTACTGAATATTTCAGTGAATAGCAGAAAAACAGAACAGTCGAATACAGTAGGGCTGTACAGGACAACCACTTCCGTAAAAAACATGAATAAATTACTCTTTTATTCTTATCTGTCATCTCTGACAGGCCAGAGTCTCTCACCTGTATCACAGATAGAGTATTTTTCTCTTTGTCATTTTCTCGCTGGCGAAACCACAGCGATTCTGCACGTTCGCGGATGGCGTCGCCGCAAAAAGCCCGTTACGTGGCAAATGTATCGATTTACGGCCCGCATTTTATTTCGTTTTTTTTGTTTCTATTTTTATCAGCGTGATAAGAGGCCCTCTCCCAGCGGAATGCTTCTGCGTGTGAAAAGGGGGCAAATTGATCATTTAAATAATGAAGCGGCAAGCCACCTTGAAAGTGGTGTTTATCTCCCTGCACTTTGCATTCTGAATGGGTGAAATAAGCTTCCAATTATTGTCGGATCAGTTTTAATCTGAAGTCGGGCTGTCGTTTTTGCGGGCCCGCTTTTCAAAATAACAGCGGGCTGTGTCACTTCTCAGCATAACACCGCAAGTCCTCTCAAATGCAGGCTACCACACGAATACATAAAAACGATCTCACAATCGTCTTCACTACTCCCGGCTAGCACATCTCTGCACAATTACTGTACGCTTTTGAGGGCCCCTATCAATCAGGCCCTTTGGAATCGTCCTAAACTCCCCCCCCCCCCCCCCCCCCCCCCCCCAATGGGCACCACTGTAGCCATTACATTACATTACATTACATTACAGGAATTTGGCAGAGCGATGTACAACAAAGTGTATAACCAAAACCAGGAACAAGTGTGTTGAAAACCCTAGAGGGAAGTACAGTTCCAAGTGCAGGGAACGACCGCGTAGTTTAACTTGGACCCTGTTGGTTAATCTGATTAACACAACAAAAACAGCAACAAAGCAGTCTATGCAAATAAAACAAGCAATAGTTGAGCAGGCACAAGTGCAATAACTAAGTCAACTAAGAGCCGGGAAACCTAAAGCACAAGATTATACGCTACGAAAAAACCCTGGCAAACAACATGTCAGAATTATTTTTAAAAATGAAGAAATTAGGCAGATTACAAGAGATGAGGGATTTGCTTTGATTCTGATCAATAATTCAATGATCTGGAGCAGAGACTGGAATTGATTATGTAAGTAAAACCCATTGGAAAATAAAGGCACCATTAAAGACGCATTAGTTGTTAGTGGACAGATAATGTTAGCAAGGAAACGGTGCGCCATGAGAAATTCTGCTAGGCAGGTGAATGTGGGGAATCTTTTAAAGTGTGACCATGCCAAAACTATGAACATAACTATTCAATTGGATTACTGATCAAACAATTTAGGTTCGCACCTTTGAAGACGGAGTGTGGTCAATTGATAAAAAGTTCAGCTTTTTGAATGCCAGTGCTTTCTATGTGAATACAAGAGGTCTCATTTATGAAGAGGATTGTGTCTACTGCTTTGCAAAGCGGTAATTTGATAATTAAATTTGAGTGACAAGCAAACCATGCTTACAGTTTTTTTTCCTGAAAGTGTTTGTTATTGACACATAGGAGGCTTTAAGGTTTGATCATAGTGCCTCCAGAACCAGTCTGTATGTACTGCATGAAAAAACAGTTGAGAGAAACTGTAATAAATAATCTAGAAGATTACAAAGACTCCCACTCCTGACCTTATGAGAGGGAGCATGTTAGTGTAAACAATCTAATAAAGGCAATAATCCTGTTTGTGTCGCTAACCTAATAATGTGTGAACACCGAGAATAATGATGCGGCTGGTTTCAGCGTGTGTAAACATGTAGATGGGCAGACAGACAGTCGGTCAAACGCTGTACAAACCTTAAAGTTCTCCTCTGTCAGCCCCTCGTCCGTTTTAGCGCTTCGGATCATGGCCGCCACGTACCGCTTCACCAGATTCCTGATCACCTCCTGAAAGCAGAGAGATGGCAGCATTCAAAGATGGCCACTGCAGACCCCTGCCAGCTAATTAGCTAGCCTGCACACTACTGAGACTAAACCCACCTCGACAGCATATTTGCCGGAACATTTTGAAGTTTCAAGAGAAATAATGCCTTGTTTGTTGGTTATTTTTGGAAATTTTCGAGATCCCCAAAGGAAAGGGTCTTTGATATGGGGGGGGGGGGGGGGGGGGGGGGGGGGTAGTTTGCATATGCAGTGTTTGCATTTTGAGTTTAATAAGGAAAACTTGTTTCAGTCATATTCATAACATGTATTAGCTGGAGGTGAAAATCTGGATGTGCATAAATTTGCACACATTTTAATATTTTAACAGTGGCGGGCTTATTTTACATTTTTGAAAAATGCTGAAGTCTTTGTTGAGCACCTGTGTGGTGTTTGCGCGTGTGACAGGGAGAGTGTGTTTGAGCGTGTGTGCATGTGTGATTGTGAGAGTGAGAGAGATTGCTTATGTGTGTCTGTGTGTGAGAGATAGCGAGATTGCTTGTGTGTGTGTGTGTGTGTGTGTGTGCGTGTGCGAGAGAGAGAGATTGCTTGTGTGCGTCTGTGTGTGAGTGTGAGAGAGATTGCTTGTGTGTGTGTGTCTGCATGTGTGTGGGGTGTTTGTGAGATAGAGAGGTTGCTTGTGTGTGTCTGTGTGTGCGTGTGAGAGAAATTGCTTGTGTGTGTCTGTGTGTGTGAGTGTGAGAGAGATTTCTTGTGTGTGTGATTCTGTGTGTGTATGCGTGTGTATGTGTGTGTGTGTGTGTGCATGTGAGCGTGTGGTGTTTGTGAGATAGAGAGATTGCTTGTGTGTGTCTGTGTGTGAGAGTGTGAGAGAGATTGCTTGTGTGTGTCTGTGTGTGTGTGTGAGAGAGATTGCTTGTGTGTGTCTGTGTGTGTGTGTGAGAGAGATTTCTTGTGTGTGTGATTGTGTGTGTGTATGCGTGTGTGTGTGTGAGCGCGCATGTGGTGTTTGTGAGATAGAGAGATTGCTTGTGTGTGTCTGTGTGTGAAAGTGTGAGAGATTTCTTGTGTGTGTGATTGTGTATGTGTATGCGTGTGTATGTGTGTGTGCGTGTGAGAGAGATTGCTTGTGTGTGTCTGTGTGTGTCAGTGTGAGAGATTTCTTGTGTGTGTGATTCTGTGTGTGTATGCGTGTGTATGTGTGTGAGCGCGCATGTGGTGTTTGTGAGATAGAGAGATTGCTTGTGTGTGTCTGTGTGTGTGCGTGTGAGAGAGATTGCTTGTGTGTGTCTGTGTGTGTGAGTGTGAGACAGATTGCTTGTGTGTGTGTGATTCTGTGTGTGTATGCGTGTGTATGTGTGTGTGTGCGTGTGTGTGTGTGTGTGAGCGCGCATGTGGTGTTTGCGAGATATAGAGATTGCTTGTGTGTGTCTGTGTGTGTGAGTGTGAGACAGATTGCTTGTGTGTGTGTGATTCTGTGTGTGTATGCGTGTGTCTGTGTGTGAGAGTGTGAGAGAGATTGCTTGTGTGTGTCTGTGTGTGAGAGTGTGAGAGAGAGATTCTGTGTGTGTATTGTATGTGTGTGTGTGTGTGTGAGCGTGCATGTGGAGTTTGTGAGAGAGATTGCTTGTGTGTGTCTGTGTGTGAGAGTGTGAGACAGATTGCTTGTGTGTGTCTGTGTGTGAGAGTGTGAGAGAGATTGCGTGTGTGTGTGTGTGTGTGAGCGCGCATGTGGTGTTTGCGAGATAGAGAGATTGCTTGTGTGTGTCTGTGTGTGAGAGTGTGAGAGAGATTGCTTGTGTGTGTCTGTGTGTGAGAGTGTGAGAGAGATTGCTTGTGTGTGTCTGTGTGTGAGAGTGTGAGAGAGATTGCTTGTGTGTGTCTGTGTGTGAGAGTGTGAGAGAGATTGCTTGTGTGTGTGTGTGTGTGAGCGTGCATGTGGTGTTTGCGAGATAGAGAGATTGCTTGTGTGTGTCTGTGTGTGAGAGTGTGAGAGAGATTGCTTGTGTGTGTGTGTGTGATTCTGTGTGTGTAGAGTGTGTATGTGTGTGTGTCTGCGTGTGTGAGAGTGTGAGAGAGATTGCATGTGGTGTCTTTGCGAGAGTGTGAGAGAGATTGCTTGTGTGTGTCTGTGTGTGAGAGTGTGAGAGATTTCTTGTGTGTGTGATTGTGTGTGTGTATGCCTGTGTATGTGTGTGTGAGTGTGAGAGAGATTGCTTGTGTGTGTCTGTGTGTGAGAGTGTGCTTGTATGTGAGTCCTGTCCTGAGCCTTAGATCTGGGCCCCTGCTTCTCTCTGGTCCTTTATCTGCTTTAGTTGGAAAGGGAACAGCTGCACAACCTTGTTTTGCCATTAGATCATATGGCCTCCTCCTGCCAAAACTGGCCACAGCTCTACATTCATAACCCACCAGAGGCCGCACACATACAGTAACGGGGGAGGGCTGGTGACAGGGCAGGTGGCTCTGGCTCAGCTAACTGCAATTACTATGGCAGAGAAGTAGTAAACAAACAAGCATAAGCCAGAGATGCAGCTAACAGGCTGTTGCTACTCCAAACTTTGGCTCATACATTAGAATACCTATGCTTTCTGGAAATATGGAATCCATCACTTTTGCAATTACCTAATGCACTTGATTCAGTAATATTGTAAAAGAGCCTCAATGCACTACACCGATTTGTTTAAAGTGGTCTTGATGGCAATGCCTAAAAATTGTGACCAACCTGTGCACCTGCGCACAATAGCCTATTAATTAACCTTTGCAATCCAGCAATCAGCTGCTTAAATACTGTGCACACACGGCAGAATGTAACTTTGTGAATATTCTGGAACACCTGCGCTGTTTTCTGGGAACGCTGAGGAATGATTCTAATCAAAATCACTAACAGACATTTTGGACAGCCAGCCTGCCTTATGGCCTGCCTTTGAGAGCAATGCCGCACATCTTTTCAGCATAAACGTTCACATCACGCAAAAAGCTGGTGCTCGCCTGCTTTCCAAGATTCCCTTCCACTGGGCCCAACCTCCTGCCAGACTTGTTTTTTGGAGAGCCAGCACAGTCAGTGATGTACTCTGCCATATGGGCTCAGTCAGTGGAGTAAAGAATCATTTTACATATCCGAGCATTTTTTCCTTGCATACATCTTTGAGTCACATAGTATGACTATTCAGGTGTTATAAATATGCAGGAAGGAAGGAAGAGTACTTTTGCGTTTGTTAACACAGAGGGTGAGCACAGATTGAAAAAAGAGAATCTGGATGCTTTCTGTTTTTGTGCATTGTCCTGGTAACCAGACCTTACCTTTCCTGATTAGTGTTTTAAAAAAAAATCTTTCTGACAAGCGTCAGCACACAGTACAAAACTGCAGACACGAAAAAGGGTAAATTAAATTCCCCAAATGAAACCCAGAGGAACAGTTTGGAGTGGGAAAAAAAGACTAATTCAATCTTTGCCAAAATGGAGTTTCAATCCCTCGTCTCTGCCTCCAGTGTGCATTTGGTCCTCTGTCCAGCAGTGAAATATATAGCTGAGCAGACACTTTACTGAGTCAGTGATTTTTACCCCCATTAGCTTGCTAGCTATCCGTCAGCCGCCACAGTGGAGTACATTAGCATTAGCACAGCACTGAGACCGATACAAGCACAATGCCTCTAGCATGATGGCTCTTTGCATCGCACCAAGTACAGGCTGAGGCAATTACAATGAATACTAATCATTAATTTTCCGCTGAATTTTTAATTTTTTACTTAAGGTGTACAATTTATGGAAATAAGAGGTGCTACTTCCATCTTCCCTAAATGCAGCATTTGCCAATGATTATTTGGCAAAACACCAATCACAGAGCAGAAATATAAAGTATTATTCTTTCTATGCACATGGCATGTTCCTTTCCCAGATATATCAAGGACACAGGGTAAATTACCAGAGGGTAATTTACAGGGGGGATAGGGGGGTTACAACCCCCCAATATTACAAAATAGGCCAAATCACCCACCAATAATATAGCATTTCATATAATAAAGATGGGGATTTAATGATGTGATTTGGATATGCTGGTAAGGCTTTGTCATGGAAGTCACAGGCGCCATGGATTCTGTCCCATAATTTTTTGATGGTAACTGCCAATCTTAAAGTAGCCTACAGTGTTATTTGTATTGGCACATTTTAACAATAACCTATTGCCAAATGGGAGAAACAAAGTGCGACATATATACAGATTCTGGATGGCACTGGGATCAAGATTCGCGTCCTTGTCAGTTCTTGCAATCAGATGTTTGACAGCCCCTGTCAACAGTGTTGATGCCCAGCGCTCCTTCCTCTGTTATGGTTATATCTGTGACAACAGCTCCTCATCAAAGACTCACACCTCATAATGCACAACATATTGTACCAAGACAAACTTTAAAGAAATGAAAATGGACATACGGTAACCATGTTTTTTGTTTTTTTTAGCAATGCAAATTGACCATGATCTATTTTCTGTTAAAGGCAAAAAAGCATGCCCCCCATTGATTTTTTTTATTTAATTCAAGCACTCAAGGTACTGTTGCTACAGTATGTTATTTGAATCATTTCCCGATGCTGCGCATGAGATCTTTTAACTAATTTAATAAAATATAATTTAATACATTTTCCGAGATTTTCAACAACTTTTCTGTGACTGCTCTGCCACTTGAACCAATGTTTTCTGTGACAAACACCCAGCCTTACTGATCAGTAATCTGTGGTATTTTCCCCTTAGGATTCACCAGAAATGATAATGTCATGGCTGTTTTTTGAAAAGATTTCTTTGAGTTGGGGGCATGTCACAGATCCCCCCTAGAGGATTGCAGTTCTCGGGCGCCCTCAGTATTCAAACTAAAGTTACACCCTTGCACAGGACTAACAGCATGATCCAGTCAATTGATGCCAAACCTAATCTAATTAATCTGACCATGAAAAAGAAGATTAAAATGTAGTGCCAGGGTGCGACAGCCCTGAGTTTGTGGTGTGAGGGGAGGTGTGTGGGGACCCTGTAAGGGCTGTAAAGTGACCCCTGGCCCTGGTGTGATGTCAGACCCTCTCACCTGATAGTGCTGGTTCTGGATCAGGTTATCAGCATGCCGTTCCTGCAATGAGACATGCATCCACATCAAAATGGTGACTGAATTTTTATAACTACCTTCAGTACATAACAATCATCATCCTTCAGTGAACTGTCGTCTGTTTGTGCCTTCTCTGCTTCCACACAAAAAAACATCATATTTCTATATAAACCATTCATTCATGTGGCAAATCTTGCAAAGGCATAAAATGAAAAAAAATTTTTTTTTACTGCCGATGTGCTGTTCTGATTTATGGCTGGGTTATATAATGTGAGCAAAGTTTGATCTAAAAGCATCCTTTTTTAACATGATGTACTGTGTATGTGTGTGCGTGCGTGTGTGTGGGTGTGCGCATGTGTGTGCATGTATGTGTGTGTGTGGGTGTGCGTGTGTGTGTGCATGCATGTATGTGTGTGTGTGTGTGTGTGTGTGTGTGGGTGCATGTATGTGTGTGTGTGTGTGTGGGTGTGTTCGTGTGCGTGTGTGTGCACGTGCACGTGCATGTGTGTGTGTGTGTGTGTATGTGTGTGGGTGTGTGCGTGTGTGTGTGCATGTATTTGTGTATGTGTGTGGGTGTGTGTGTGGGTGTGGGTGTGCGTGTGTGTGTGCATGTATGTGTGTGTGTGTGTGTGGGTGCATGTATTTGTGTATGTGTGTGTGTGTGTGTGCACGTGCATGTGTGTGCGTGTGTGCATAGGTGGATGGAAAGGAGTAATTATGATTTGGGAAATATGTGTTATAACAGGCAACATTAGTCTACAGTAGTCCATTATGCTTAGTCGTTGGAGATGTTGCAAATAAATTATAGATATAACCACACAAAACAAGATTCATAGTTCAATGTTTGTGTTAATTATCAACACAGCACTACATCATCACTAAATTGCAATTTTAAAATATACTGCACTTATTTAATTAACCTAATATGCTCCATAGGGGTGCATCCAAACCTGTATAACCTATTCATAAATGCACAGGTAATTGCTGAGATATTCTTCTTCCCAAAGTTGACAAATGATATTCGGAGGATAGTTGGAAGATTAGCGGGAAAAAAAGTGAGCGTTAACTGGAACAGGAAGCAAATCTAATTCGTCTCACGCAATGAAACAAGCATTTGTCACGCATTTCCCAACACAATGACAGATGCATTTATTAAATAAGAGGGCGAGATGAAGGGATCACTACCCCCCCAAAAAGACTACTTGACAGTTCATCCCCCCCCCCCCCCCCCCCCCCCCCCCCCCCCCCCCCCCGCTCTGAGTACAGACACGGATCACTCTGTTGGTTGCAGAGACACAGATACAGAGTGTTCTCCCTGCACGCCCCTAGTACTCCAAAGTTACCGCAGTGATTTAATTAACCTAATGGCTGCATTCTGTCCAGCGTTATTGAGTGCTGGTAGAATCAAATACTTATGTATATGTATGAGCCGATCTACAACTTGACATCTGCTTCTGTACATCTGACTGTACTGTGTGTGCAGTGATTTAGCAGTCTTGATGTCCTTATACATTGTATGTAGCCTTGGTGTTATGGACACGTTGTGAGACCGCAGGCAGTGTAATGTGTGAGTTGCGAGTGTTGAGCCTTGGCCGGGGTTCCGACCGTGAACTCCTTGAAGTTCTCGTGCTTCCTCTGCTCTTCGGCTCTGGGGCTCCCCATTCGGCACAGTCGGCTGTGCATCCAGATGCACAGGTACCACACAGACTTGGGGCTCGGCACAATGTTGAATGGTGGAGGAAGCGTGCCCCCCTCGTCGAAATAGCTCATCCACAGCTTGGTGCGAGCAAACTTCCACTCTATGTCAGCGTGGTCCTGCACAGAAGCATTGTGGGAAATATTACTGGGGCTGTGAAACACATTTTGACCCCCTTCCTTACAGGAGTGGGTGAGAACACAGCTATGCAGGCATAGTTTATGTCATAACAACAACAGCATCAGCAAGCGCTAAATGGGCATTTCTATCTGTGCGTCTGTTATATAGTCAGGCAGTGTCTCTGTTTCAGGAAGGGGGTGGGGAGGGGGGGGGGGGGGGGGGGGGGGGGGGGGGGGGGAGCAGAACAATCGGGCCGGTGCTGGTATCAGCTCCCCCAGGGAGTGGCTCTTGCGTGGGCGCGAGAGGTCCTCTAACGTGGGCTTATATAAACTGTAGCAGAAAAAAAGTTTCTGCAGAAATCAGCACCGACACAATTTCATCTCCAAGCCCTGCTGCACTGTTTCACTGGCACAGAACTATGAGAACACAGCACGGAGATGCACCACAGACTGCGTGCAGGCAGGCAGAGATATTACAGGAGATGCTACGGCGTGACCGTCCGGGCGCTAACTCACGGCGATGAGCTGGTAGGAGTTGTTCATCATTGCGATGAGCATGTTGAGCAAGACGACCAGGGAGATGACGTTGTAGGTCCCGAACATGGTGGCCCCGACGAACTCGGTGAACTCGTGCCGTGCCTTCACGTTGGTCACGTACAGGTTGAGCAAGCCAAACACGGACCAGAACAGAGACTGCAGGGTCTCGAACAACCTGAGGGGGGAGAGAGAGGAGAGCTTTGCACATCACGCAGTTCAGAAAATAATGGGAAAACAAACTGCTTCAACAGTATGAGACCATGAAGGGGGACACGGTTGGCAGCTCACAATTATAAAAGGAAAGAGCCTTGGTACTAGCACAACACCCCTTAAGGAAATTAAACTAGATCCACAGCATGTAGAATCTAAAATCTTGTGAATATGTAAAAGTATACATATAAAGGGAGAATGAGATTGACTAGACAAAGAAAAGGAAAAAGAGGAGTGAATAAGAGATAGAGAGCAAGAGATTTTAAAAGCAAAACTGACCATCTGTCTTACAGGCTACGTCAGTGGTACATAACCCCAGTCCTGGCGAGCCAGCTTCTTCAGGTTTTGTGTTTTTGTGTTTACAACAGCCATTTTAGGCCAGCTGTGTGGACTTGAGCTAGAACCATGCTCTGTCAACATAAATTACAAATTTAAATGCTTAAAACTATAAAACAGTACAAACTAGGAGACCCACCAGCTCTCTATAACTGGAGTTATGCACCCTTGCTGTATGAAATTATTTTGTAGTTTTCTAGTATTACATGCAATTAAGACTCTTTTAAGAGTCTGTTAGGAGTACATACAGTTTCAAGTCTTACATGCTAAATACTAACTGTTAGTCTTACATAGTACTACATAATAAATCTGTTAGTAATAGATTCTATGCTTGCACTGTTAGCCTTACCTGCTACATACTGCCTGTATCAGCCTGTTGTATTACAGGCTATACTCACTATCTTAGTCTTACACACTGCATACTGGCTTTGTTGGTCTTACACGACTCTTATATAATTGAACGTTTGTAGGTTTCGTTCTTTCTCTGTTAATCTCACAAACTTCAAATGTAGTCAGTCAAAGAACCAAATAATTACAATTGCGCAACCGAACCTGAAAATTATCCACAGTTATGAATCCTGCTTTTGGTATTTTAATAGATCTGTTAAACGTGCATTATACCAACCATCACTAATATAAAAAGTGTATAAAATACATTATAAATGTGTTTACTTGAAAATGTCCTCTAACAGCCCCGGTCAAAACTGTGACGACCAGTATTTGCCTGGTGAATCTTGAACAGGCAGCAGCCCTGTAAACTGCAGTAACACTCCGAATGGCCAAATAAGCATATAAGCGTGGCTTTTCTGAGGAAGCATTATGTTAAAAATGTGTGGCAAGACTCCAGATACATTCAGTGCACTTCCCCTGCAGGGAATCATTCTCTCCGTGCCTCATAAAATATACAACAAAAGCTGCATGCTGCAAATCTGTCACAGCAAACGCTGTTTAAAAGAGCAAAGAAGGAGCCAGAGTAATGAAAGCTTGTGTCTTGCTTTATTACAGACGTCTGTCACGCGCTCCCGCTCGCAACCCTAGATTGGAATTGGAGTATTTTTGATGCGGGCATAATTTTCAGAGATGTGTTGCCTGACCGCGGCAGACGGCTGCCGAGGTGACTGAGCGGTGACTAAGAATTCCAGCTTTTAAAAGAAATCCGTATTTATCTAGCTCTCCTCCCGCAAATCCGAGAAAACATCTTAGGTTTTTAATTAACGTCTCCCAGTCACTTTTGAGACAAATGCTTCCCAAGCGCTGACCTGCGCGCGATAATAAGCGCGCTGTCAAAAGAACGGAACGTGCGGCGTGGCAGTAATCGCGGTGCAAGTCCCGCTGGTATACGTGCGAGGCATCAGCATTCTCGATGCTGCGCAGACATAATTCCTTTCTTTCAGTCGTTCGTATGACTCCTTAATCTCCCTTCGCCTGTTTATAAGGAGCCGAGATCATTCAATCAATCAAATCTAATGCGGAGCTCTTAACGAAGGACTCATCACAGAGTGTACAGAGAGTATAGGAGCAGTGCCAGTTACATGGTGTATAACACTGAGGGAACAGCAAAGATGTTTTGGCAGCAGAGAACATGCACTCTGAGACACAATGCTAGAAACAGTGAGATGTTTAAGGTCTGTGCAGAGATAATATTACAGAAGCGAGATTTTTAAACTGTACTGGTTGTGTGCAGGGAGATAATGTCATAGCAGTCAGTTAATAAACTGTGCTTGTCTCTGTGTACATTCCAGCCAGGGGTCTTAAAAATGAAATGCTTTCAGAAGGTAATAAATCCTTTTACATTAGCGATGAAGCGGACCAGGTCAGAAACTTGTAACTTGAAGATCTGGCCTAGTGTCCCAAAAGCTCACCAAAGACTATCTTTGCCTCATGTTGTAGAATAGAACCCGAGTTTTCAACAGGGGGTCTGCAAACCCCCAGGGGTCTTTGAAGGTACTGTATGGGGTCTCGGGCCATATTTGATATGCAATGACTATACATAGATTTGAGAAAATATTTCAAAATATAAAATATGACTTATGATGGAGGTCCCCTGGATGCCTTTGAGCCTGGGTGGGGGTCCCTGGGCCAGAAACGGTTGAAAACCCCTGCTATAGAACCAACATAATGCCCTGCCCTAGGCTTCCTATTAAAGAGTAACATTTGGATTTTTTCCCCCACAAAACATGGTCTGTCCAATGAGGGCACTGGGCACAGTGAGTCCTCCAATAAGACTATCCAGTTCAGTCACTTTTCTGTGGGTTTGAGCCCAATTCCCATTATGAATCATATTGTGAGAGAGTATTTCTGGAGCTGGCTGCTGGCATAAACATTATATACGGTTGTTTATGGCCATAACCATCCGTGAGCCACACAATTAATTTTAAAAAAATATTTTGACAGACATGCTAATTGTATAGTATTCACAGGGCATAAATAGTGAATAGGTTTTCTGGTCTGTAATCTCTCTCCGATCCTCGATTGGTTAGCCCCCCACTTGGTTGACAATTCCTCCCCCCTAACCCCTGGTCCACCAATCGTAGAGCCCTGAGTATATTCAGTAGATCAGGAAAACGGACAGCAGTACATACTGGTATACAGACCAGGAGCACAGATGAAGGCACATACAAAAGCACGGAGTAGGAGTGCACACAGACTCATACCAGGGGCACGGACAGAGGCACAGATCAGGGGCACAGACAGAACCACAGACAAAGGCACAGATTCTGGGCACAGACCAAGGGCATAGAGACTGGCACAGACCAGGGGCACAGACAGAGGCACAGAAAGTGGCACAAACCAGGGGCACAGGCAGGACTACAGAAAAAGGCACAGACCAGGGACACAGACAGGACCACAGATAGAGGCACAGACAGAGGCACAGACTAGGGGAGACCACAGACATAACCACAGACAAAGGCACAGACTCTGGGCACAGACCAGGGGCACAGACAGAGGCACAGAAAGTGGCACAAACCAGGGGCACAGACAGGACTACAGACAAAGGCACAGACCAGGGACACAGACAGGACCACAGACAGAGGCACAGACCAGGGGCACAGACAGGACCACAGACAGAGACACAGACCTGGGACACAGACAGGACCACAGACAGAGGCACAGACCAGGGGCACAGACAGGACCACAGACAGAGACACAGACCCGGGACACAGACAGGACCACAGACAGAGGCACAGGCCAGGGGCACAGACAGAGGCACAGAGAGAGGCACAGACCAGTGGCACAGACAGAGGCACAGAAATGGCACAGATCAGGGGCACATACAGAGGCAGAGAGAGAGTCCATGCACAGCCGCTCAGACTCACGTGGAAAAGGCGTTGTTCTGCCTCTCGCAGCGGATGCCCTTGCAGTGGTTGGGCTCGTCGGCGGCCTGCGTCTCGTAGTAGAAGTAGAGCTGGTTGAGGCCATTGGCGAAGGCCAGCAGCACCAGGCAGTAGATGAAGAGGAACTTGAGGATGTCCAGGAGCATGCGGCCCAGCGAGATCTGCAGAGGCCCCAGGTGCGAGTTGGCGGTGAAGAGGGAGATGAGCCGCAGGGAGCTGAAGATGTTGGCGATGGCGAACAGAGCCTCGGCGATCAGCGTGGGGTGCCACATCTCCCACTCTTCCCGTGGCCGTGAGCTGTTGTACTTTCAGAGACACAGTCAGAGGGGAAGAGCAAAACCAGTTAGACCAATCGCTGGACAGAAAGGTGAGAGGGCGGGGTAAGTTCGAGCAGACCAGCCAATGTGAAGAGCAGGTAAAGGAGAGGCAAGAAAACACAGAAATGCAGAAAAACATCTGAGCCATCCAACACTTAATATTAGGGTCAATTAGGATTTGTAGCAGGATGGCAGTTGAGGTCTGGGCGTGGCTTCTGACCCTCTACGTTTCTGGTGTGGGAGTGGCCTGGGTGGGAGGTGACCAGACTGAGTCAACAGCAGGTGGCCATGCAGTCTGTGGGGCTGAGAGCGGGCGTGTGCCAGGGACAAAGCTGCCTTGTTTTTCTGAAAATTTCACACAATCATATGCATTCTGCTGCTCTGTCTCCGTGGCGACCACTCAGAGGCCTTTACATGTTTAATTAAAGACTTTCATGAGAAATCTGCTAGCCCAACTGCCCGGTCTGTTCAAAAGGATCATATATGACAGTGGAAAGATACTCATGTTACAAAATATTTAAAGTATTTAGAGACCTGCATGCAATAATATCAACAGCACTGAGAAGTAAATATTTGGCAGCTTACCTTGAGATATGCCACAATTTTGAGCGAGATGGTGGCTAGGTACAGTGAGTTCATGGCAAAGTCCATCAAGTTCCACCAGTCATGCACGTACTCCGTGAAACCTCCATCCCACATCTCCTTAATCTCCGCCCAGATGAAGCCTGTGCCCAACAGATGGAGAGAAGTGGTGGAGAATTATTGACGAGAGATAGAGGGAGTGATGAAGGGAGATCGAAATGGAGGAGAAGTAATGGAGGACAGGCACATTGGGAAGAACTTCAATTAAAATAGGCAGTATTGCCTCTTGAGGCAACATTGAAATTGCAGCTGAATGCTTCTGATATAGACAGACATGACTAGTATATATTTACAATAACTTTATATCTATGACTGCACATCTATGAAACACAAGACTACATTACCCATCACTCACCCAGCACCCAGGGTAGGATCATCCACTCCACCACAGTGGGAGGGGGGCCCTGCATATGCAAGTTGGTGCGCACAATGTGCTGGGAGGCCAGCAGCAGGAGGAAGAGGAAGGTCAGGTAGGAGGCGGTGTGGCAGATGAACTTGATGAAGGGCTTTTTGATGAAAAGGCCAAGGGAACTCTTGGGTGCCAGCAGGTAGACCAGTGAAAAGACAGGGAACAGCAAACCGATGATGAAGCACGTCACCAGCTTCACCGCCCAGTGCCGCCTTCGCCAGCCAGGGAACCCATCATACCACAGTGTGGCCAGCAGCTGCTGGCAGTTTGGCTGGGCAACAAACTGTGGAGAGGTCAGAGATCAGGACAAAGGTCACATGAGAAGACATTGAAGAGCTGTAAGCAGGACACCACATGGTAAGAGCAGCATCATTATCTGCAGCTGGCAGGTCTGTGCTCCTTTCCCTCTAAAGCAGTGGTCTCCAACCCTGGTCCTGGAGAGCTACAGGGTCTGCTGGTTTTGTTTTCACCTTAAAATCAGCACCCAATTGAGACTCAAGACACCAGGTGAGTTGAGTTAACTGTGTAATCAACTGCTCTAATTGATTCATGAAGTGCAGAGTCACTATGAAAACCAGCAGACCCTGTAGCTCTCCAGGACCAGGGTTGGAGACCACTGCTCTAACGTAACTCTTCATCAAACATCCATGCTTCTTATAAGCCCAGGATGTTTGTGAGTGTCCACATCAATGTTTGTACTGTGTTGTTTTGGGTTACACTGTTTGTACTGTGTTGTTTTGTTACACTGTTTGTACTGTTCTGTTTTGTGTTGTGTGTTTGTACTGTGTCGTTTTGTGTTACCATGTTTTTTTACTGCGTTGTTTTTTCACTGTTTGTACTGTGTAGTTTTTTTTACAGTGTTTGTATTCCATTGTTCTGTGTTACCCTGTTTGTATGGTATTGTTCTGTGTTATGCTATTTGTATTCCATTGTTCTGTGTTACACTGTTTGTATTCCATTGTTCTGTGTTAAGCAGTTTTTTATTGTATTGTTCAGTGCTAAGCAGTTTGTACTGTATTGTTCTGTGTTACTCTGTATTCCATTGTTCTGTGTTAAGCAGTTTTTTATTGTATTGTTCAGTGCTAAGCAGTTTGTACTGTATTGTTCTGTGTTACTCTGTATTCCATTGTTCTGTGTTAAGCAGTTTGTACTGTACTGTTCTGTGTTACGCTGTTTGTATTGTATTGTTCTGTGTTACGCTGTTTGTACTGTGACTGTAATGAGCTTGTGGGAGAGTATATCCGCCTGTGAGCCAGGTAAAGGGAAGTGTGATATGGAGTCCCAGGAGTCTGTGAGACTGCAAGCCCTGGCTGAGTGCATGTGGGCAGCACAGAGGAGTGCGATCATCAGACTGGGAACCACTGGGACTCAGTAGGTGAGAATTACTGTTGCACTGGCTTCCGTGCTCCAGTCCACTGCGCTAATGATCAATAGGCCCTGCAGCCTAGGGCCGATAGAGCAGACCTGGACCTCCGCCTGCAGGTCACCTGTGCATGTTACTGGGGGGGGGAGGGGTCCATGCTCCTCATGTACGGTCCCCAGGAATTCTGCCACACTACACACATCGCCTGTGTCTTCATGACGCAACCGCAGAAGCCCTGGATACTTGCTGTTGCTAGGGAACGGTATGCTAATGGAGACGGATGGCTTCCTCGTGACTCGGCGGTGGGAGCGTGTGGTCTGCTCTGGCCCATGGAGAAGGAGAGGGAGAACATGACATCACCCATCATGGGGAAGGAGGGGGGGGGGGTTGTTTACCAGACATGGATGGGGATGGGGGATAGACAGTGTGGGGGGGGGGGCAGGTGGAGTCAGTCAATGGGGGCGATCAGCCAGACAGCTGAGATAGAAGGATACCTCATGGGGGAAAGCAGAAATTCGAAGAGTGAGTGTGAAGTATTTCTATTGGGAACGCACAAAGAGATTATTTGCATCTGTGCTTTGCTCTGTACACAAACGTTCCCACTCTAGCGCCTCAGGTTCCTGTACACACAGGCACCCTGCTGATTCCCACACACCAGCTCTGCACCAGTGGCCCTCACTTCCTCATGAATCCTCAAGATAAACCAACTCTAAACACACTGAGAAACACCCAGAAACTCAGTAAGGGAATTATGGATATGAGAAAGTATCCCCTATGCAGACAGCAGTATAGAGTATAGAGAGGGGAGAGTATCCCCTATGCAGGCAGCAGTATAGAGAGGAGAGAGTATCCCCTATGCAGGCAGAAGTATAGAGAGGAGAGAGTATCCCCTATGCAGGCAGCAGTAGCGAGAGGAGAGAGTATCCCCTATGCAGGCAGCAGTATAGAGAGGAGAGAGTATCCCCTATGCATGCAGTATTATAGAGAGGAGAGAGTATTCCCTATGCAGGCAGCAGTATAGAGAGGAGAGAGTATCCCCTATGCAGGCAGCAGTATAGAGAGGAGGGAGTATCCCCTATGCAGGCAGCAGTATAGAGAGGACAGAGTATCTCCTATGCAGACAGCAGTATAGAGAGGAGAGAGTATCCCCTATACAGACAGCAGTGTATAAAGGAGAGAGTATCCCCTATGCAGACAGCAGTATAGAGAGGAGAGAGTATCCCTATGCAGACAGCAGTATAGAGAGGAGAGAGTATCCCCTATACAGACAGCAGTATAGAGAGGAGAGAGTATCCCCTATGCAGACAGCAGTATAGAGAGGAGAGAGTATCCCCTATGCAGGCAGCAGTATAGAGAGGAGAGAGTATCCCCTATACAGGCAGCAGTATAGAAAGGAGAGAGGGGCTGATTCTACTGGAAGTGGGTATAAGTACTGTTATAATTCAGCAGCTCCCTCCCTCCTTCTCATTTCTTTCCTTCTACGCACCTCTCTATTCCAGCCTTCTTCATGCTAACATCCCTCCAAACCCGTTCAGCCAGAACCTGAAAGCATCTGTCAGACCCATCATTCTCCTCTACACCCAGCCCCAAACTTCTCCCTCATTATCTCTCTTATCCCTGCAGTCTTCCACCACTAAAAGGCTTAGCGCCTCCTCTCACTAATCACATAATCACAGCAGCAGTAGCTATCCCGATGGCGGGTTCGCAGGGATGTTTTCGAAACCCCAACAGTAAATTGCATCACCCGGTCCCGCCGCTGCCACCAAAGGTGAAGCCAATGTGTAATTTACACTGACCTCCGTATTCTTACTTCCAAAATAAATAAATCAAGAGGCAGCCGTGCATATAAATGCCTGCGTAATCGTACGACAGGGTGAGGGGCAGTTTTTAAATACCGCAGAGGCCTTGGGGCGCCGTAGGGGCCTTGGGAAGTATTTCCCTGGGGGCTGCAGGTTTGAGAACGCTCCACGGCGGCTGTCGTTCCTCCTGACGCGATTAATTCCTGTTTGAGCAGCGTTAGCTGAGGTCACCCCTCCCACCCCCCCCCCCCCCCCCCCCTCACAGACGCAGTTAATTATTCTGTTGCAGCAGAGCCTGATCTGTGTATGGACAGTGCCCTGGGGACAGTCTTTGGCTGAAGTGCAGTGCAGTGCGGTGTGACAGATGACAGACCACGGCAGCCTGGTCAGACTGGTCCTAAACATAGAACACGACTAACACAGCGCCCATTCTGTTGTATCCCTCCTGAACACAGTACACAACTAACACAGTGCTCATTCTGTTGTGTGCCCCTCCTGAACACAGTACACAACTAACACAGAGCTCATTCTGTTGTGTGCCCCTCCTGAACACAACACAGTACACAACTAACACAGTGCTCATTCTATTGTATGCCCCTCCTGAACATAGTACACAACTAACACAGTGCTCATTCTGTTGTGTGCCCGCTACTGAAAACAGTACACAACACAGTGCTTGTGTTGGAGGATAAGTGAGAATAATCCATCTGCGTTTTGCCACTCTGCAACTGTTTGTTTCTCTCCCCCTCCTGCTCATAATGGCTTTCAGCTGAGGCTGGGGGGAGCAGCCGAGGATCTGCACCCCCCTCCACCCCCCCACCCCCCACCTCTCCCACCCCCCGATTATACTGCAGTATTTCTCCTCTGCGGAGAGCCGAGAGCAACAGCACAAGCTTTTGCTCCCATCTTTAAACTCCCTTAAACATTCTTCCAGACTTGAATACAGAATGAATGCTAATAAATTAAATCTTAAACACGCATTTCCATAAATGGGAAGTTGAAACAACGGATGGTTAGAATCCAGTTCTGCCGCAGTCTCTTTTGTGCCTCACACTGATGAACAAATTCCATACAGGCTTACATTGTAATTTGTTGTTTGCACAACATTTTTTATTCATTTTCTGTGACCCCTGGACTCATTGTGTAATTGAATAAATAAGCAATCTGTAGTTCAGTAGTGGGGAATCTGGCTCTAAATGTTAAATTTGCAAATCCAGCCTATATTTCCATCATACATATTTACACGATACAATTAACATTATACACTGTATGACCAAAAGTAACTGGACACCTCTTGGTCTGGGGTTGTTTTTCATTCATCTTTAAACCGTGAGAAATAAAGGCTTCAGTGTGAGAAATAAAGGATATATTGTGAGAAATAAAGGCTTTAGTGTGAGAAATAAAGGATATATTGTGAAATAAAGACTTTAGTGTGAGAAATAAGGATAATTGTGAGATAGGCTTTATTGTGAGCAATAAGGCTGAGAAATCAGAATATATTGTGAGCAATAAAGGCTTCAGTGTGAGAAATAAAGGCTGCAGTGTGAGAAATAAAGGCTTCAGTGTGAGAAATAAAGGATATATTGTGAGAAATAAAGGCTTTAGTGTGAGAAATAAAGGATATATTGTGACAAATAAAGGCTTCAGTGTGAGAAATAAAGGCTGCAGTGTGAGAAATACAGACTTTAGTGTGAGAAATAAAGAATATATTGTGAGCAATAAAGGCTGCAGTGTGAGAAATAAAGGATATATTGTGACAAATAAAGGCTGCAGTGTGAGAAATAAAGGATATATTGTGAGAAATAAAGGCTTTAGTGTGAGAAATAAAGGATATATTGTGAGAAATAAAGGCTTTAGTGTGAGAAATAAAGGCTTTAATGTGAGAAATAAAGAATATATTGTGAGAAATAAAGGCTTTAGTGTCAGAAATAAAGGCTTCAATGTTAGAAATAAAGGCTTTAGTGTGAGAAATAAAGGATATATTGTGAGAAATAAAGACTTTAGTGTGAGAAATAAAGGATATATTGTGAGAAATAAAGGCTTTAATGTGAGAAATGAAAGATTTAGTGTGAGAAATAAAGGCTTCAGTGTGAGAAAAAGGCTGCAGTGTGAGAAATACAGACTTTAGTGTGAGAAATAAAGAATATATTGTGAGCAATAAAGGCTTCAGTGTGAGAAATAAAGGATATATTGTGAGAAATAAAGGCTTCAGTGTGAGAAATCAAGGACATATTGTGAGAAATACAGACTTTAGTGTGAGAAATAAAGGACATATTGTGAGAAATAAAGGCTTTAGTGTCAGAAATAAAGGCTTCAGTGTTAGAAATAAAGGCTTTAGTGTGAGAAATAAAGGATATATTGTGAGAAATACAGACTTTAGTGTGAGAAATAAAGGCTTTAGTGTCAGAAATAAAGGACATATTGTGAGAAATAAAGGCTTTAGTGTCAGAAATAAAGGCTTCAGTGTTAGAAATAAAGGCTTCAGTGTGAGAAATAAAGGATATATTGTGAGAAATAAAGGCTTTAGTGTGAGAAATAAAGGATATATTGTGAGCAATAAAGGCTTCAGTGTCAGAAATAAAGGCTTCAGTTTTAGAAATAAAGGCTTCAGTGTGAGAAATAAAGGATATATTGTGAGCAATAAAGGCTTCAGTGTTAGAAATAAAGGCTTCAGTGTGAGAAATAAAGGATATATTGTGAGAAATAAAGGCTTTAGTGTGAGAAATAAAGGTCAGAAATATATTGTGAGCAATAAAGGCTTCAGTGTTAGAAATAAAGGCTTCAGTGTGAGAAATAAAGGATATATTGTGAGAAATAAAGGCTTTAGTGTGAGAAATAAAGGATATATTGTGAGCAATAAAGGCTTCAGTGTCAGAAATAAAGGCTTCGGTGTTAGAAATAAAGGCTTCAGTGTGAGAAATAAAGGATATATTGTGAGCAATAAAGGCTTTAGTGTGAGAAATAAAGGATATATTGTGAGAAATAAAGACTTTAGTGTGAGAAATAAAGGATATATTGTGAGAAATAAAGGATATATTGTGAGAAATAAAGGCTTTAGTGTGAGAAATAAAGGCTTTAATGTGAGAAATAAAGAATATATTGTGAGAAATAAAGACTTTAGTGTGAGAAATAAAGGATATATTGTGAGAAATAAAGACTTTAGTGTGAGAAATAAAGGATATATTGTGAGAAATAAAGGCTTTAGTGTGAGAAATAAAGGCTTTAGTGTCAGAAATAAAGGCTTCAGTGTTAGAAATAAAGGCTTTAGTGTGAGAAATAAAATAAAGGATATATTGTGAGAAATAAAGGATATATTGTGAGAAATAAAGACTTTAGTGTGAGAAATAAAGGATATATTGTGAGAAATAAAGGCTTTAGTGTGAGAAATAAAGGCTTTAATGTGAGAAATAAAGAATATATTGTGAGAAATAAAGGCTTTAGTGTCAGAAATAAAGGCTTCAGTGTTAGAAATAAAGGCTTTAGTGTGAGAAATAAAGGATATATTGTGAGAAATAAAGACTTTAGTGTGAGAAATAAAGGATATATTGTGAGAAATAAAGACTTTAGTGTGAGAAATAAAGGATATATTGTGAGAAATAAAGGCTGCAGTGTGAGAAATAAAGGCTGCAGTGTGAGAAATGGAGAGCCGCAGTGTGAGAAATGGAGAGCCGCAGTGCGAGAGAGAGGCTGTCACAGCTCGAGGGCATTTCTCCCCATGCCTTACAGCGGGCCATCAGACTGCTTTCGCAGGCATGCAGAATCAAATATCCACCGCTGAAGAGGTGGAAGGTGATTTATTACAGAGAGCAAGCGCTGCATTCAGCCCTTAACAAAAGCCAGGCAGACTCTTCTGCCATTCTATTTCCAGCAGAGATGAAAGCAAAAAGGTCTGTGAGTGCATGAAATTGTGAGAAAGATGGGCCAATTTTGTTACGTGTGAAAGGTAGAATTCTTGTCCAAATAGCCGGTCAATCAAATGTTATCGATCTCGGTCGGCTGATTGATGGACGGAATCATTTCATCAGTCCGGCCACGCTCTCGCGTCAACAAAACCTCTGTCCTCTTCACGAGCGCACTCTCTTCATCACGATGCCCTAAAACTGCTGACGGGGATTGGGCGAGAGCAAGCACCGGAACATTTAATTAAACGCAGTCAAAATGACCTGTCACAGCGCAAATTCAGCATTTCATCGCATCGCTCCGTTATCACGCCGGGGATGAGCGGTCGGGTTAGCCGAGGCGAGCCCCCGGACAGGGCCGCCTCCGCTGCGTGAGCTGCCGCTCACTTCAGCGCACGGTAAAAACCCTGAAGCGTCCGCGGACGGCGCGTACCTGCGTCACCCATCCACACCACATGTCCCACAGCAAATCGCTGCTATTCATATGACCCAAAATATGCATACTGTGCAGAAAATGTTGTGCAAATAGAGCTTATCATGCACAGAGTTATCATGGGATACTTGCAGGACGTTCCCGAGGTAGGTGTAGGTGGTGCCTACTGTGTTGACCCTGATTGTGCGTTGCTGTTTTGTACACCCTGCAAGGTCTACTTCACCGGCCCCATCAGCGCACAAACAACAGCTCAGATTGGTGCAGTGAGTAACGGTTAAATTTACTGGAGGAGCACAGAAAGAGGTTGAATGTGCTGATGCATTAATATGCGCTGCTGTTTGATTTAGGAACGTACCTCCCCCTCAGTCCTGCCCCAGGGACTGCTCTTTCACATTAAATAATGTTCTGCTGTTTGAGGGTGGGGGGGGTGGGGATTCAGTGCCTGACTGCACAGCATATTCTCTGAGTTAAGGCAGTTTCTCAGTGGAAATAAAGGCACAAGACAGGTATCAGCTGGTTTTGAGGCTCTATCTGACAAATCCATTTAACTGGATACGTCTCCAAATGAAATACTTATGAGTCAAAAATAATTTCTTCTGACTCTAAATGGAATATTTCCGAAATCTATGTTTTCACTTTATGTTAAATGCTTACTTGTTATGGCTAAATTTGCTAAATTTTTGCAAAATTTCTTGTCTCTGTTTGCTGCCATCTTTCTCTGAGCATTGAGCTTTGTATCTTCTTGCTGTTGTCAGGTACATCACTCCACAGACTTACAAATCAAAGATCTCTTCCATAGTGTCTCTGCGAGCCTCAAACGCGGTAAATCCCAGAAGGACAGCTCCTCTCCCTCTTTCGACACCGATAATCCTAAAAACCGTCTCCAGGGCCAGCCCCGCACAATGGCTGACACAACGCGCTTCTTCTTATCTCGGGTACACAAGCGCGGGGTAACTGAGAGGGCATGCGCTGAGCTGCAGTATCCGTCCCACTCTTCACCCCAGAGGGACCGATTTGGGTAGAGAAAAAGTGTGGCACGTAAGCCTTGGCAGCAAACTAGCAAGGGCAGATACCACATTGGCCGCGGGGCAAGAAAGATCAGCTTTTCCCAGTGAAAAAGCTTTTTTTTCCCCAGCTTTTTCCTCTTAACCTGACTTTCATTAATGCTTCTGTTCTCCATTTTCAGCGAATCATGTACCTGTGATCTCCTCGCTGTGGAGGCAAGGTGCTTCTCTTCGCCGCATATTTAGGAAAATTATAATTTATTATGATTGATTTTTATTAGCAAGCTATAAATAATACATACGACAATTAAAATAATGAACCTTTATGCCTTCTAATCTTTCTAATCTTCTTACATCTTTGTGATTGCATGCCTTCCCTTTAAATGGGACACCGACTAACATGACATGACACCTGTGACAATTTAATAAGAAGCATTACTTGTGCGAACACGTTTATTAGATTAAGTCATTAGAGATAAATGGTGACATAATATGTCACCTGAAAGTGCCTGTACGTCCCTCTGTGTAATACAGCACAGGTGTAGAAGTTATTTTTGAATGCAATGAAGGCACGGATCTTCTCTTTAGAGAGTCCTCAGTTTCCACCAACAGTCTGTCTCTGCCCCCGCCCGTTCCCTGGCCGTGTTCCACCCATGTCCTGCCCAGTCCCTGCCCATGCCCATGCCCCTCCCACTCTCTGCCCATGCCCTGCCCACTCCCTGCCCATGTCCTGCCCAGTCCCTGTCCATGCCCATGTCCCTCCCACTCTCTGCCCATGCACTGCCCACTCCCTGCCCATGTCTTGCCCAGTCCCTGTCCATGCACATGCCCCTCCCACTCACTGCCCATGCCCTGCCCATGTCCCTGCCCATTCCACGCCCATTTCCTGTCCATGCCCCGCCCACTCCTTGCCCATGCCCCGCCCCTGCTCACCTCCTTCTGGTGGTACTTGATGGCCAGTTTGAGCTTGGCGAGGTCGTGGCAGTCGCGCGGGTCCAGCTCCTCGCTCTGGTCGTCGCGATGATTGAGGATGATCTCCAGCTCGCGGGAGCTGCGCGCCTGGTCCAGCAGGTCCTTGGCGAAGCGCTTGCACTGCTGCGACAGCTCCTCGTACTCCTGCTTGAACTTTTTTTTTTTTTTTTTTTGGTTTTTTTTTTTTATTTTGCCTGCTGCGACAGCTCCTCGTACTCCTGCTTGAACTCGTTCTCCACCTTGCTGAGCTCCTTCAGCTCCCAGCCCAGCCGAAAGGAGGTGAGGATGGGGTCCTCGCTGGACAGCGCGATGAGGGAGGGGCTGGCCAGCGTCTTGTAGATGTTGAGGCGGGAGCGAGAGTGGCGCAGGCTGTCCACCTCCGAGCTGGACACACACTCCACGCAGTCGCAGCGGATCTGGTGCGGCCGCGGGATGGTCACCTTGCGCTGCACCAGCAGCTTGATGATCTCATAGTTGTTGGTGTGAGCGGCGAGCATGATGGGAGTGATGTCAGGGGTGAACTCGGAGAACTGGCTGTCCATCATGAGAGAGGGAACCTGAGAAGGAGGGGAAAGAGGTAGAGCCAGAGGGATGGGGGAGAGGGAGCCAGAGATAGAGGGCAAGAGGACAATGGTGGAAAGGAAAGAAAGCAAAAAATATGAAGGATGGGGTGAGGAGTGGAAGGCAGAGGGAGAGAGAGCGAAAAGGAGAAAGACGGGAAAATATTGAAGGATGAATGAGAGAGAGAGGGAGATATGTGGAAAGGGAAAAAAAAGCAAAAGGATGAGGGGAAAAAAGAGACAATGGGATGAGGGAAGAATAACAATTTCAATGTTTTGTGCATGAGCCATTTCCTGATACTCCCTGGTGTGTCTGGCCAATGAGAACAGGCCCTGAACCACACAATGCAGAGAGCTGCTACGCACAGAGGGGCTCAGCCGAAACAAGGAAAAGTCAATGAGGTTTTTTTTTAAAAAAATTCCTCACAAACTTCGCACTTCAAAGAGAAGCGCGGCCCCGATCTGCCTCTCATCTTCTTTCTCTTTCCGCCGCGGCGTAAATGAATTACGCCAAGGTGCCTGCCGGCCCTGCTCGTATCTGTGAAGGAACTGCCGGAGACGCTCAGGAGCAGGAAATGGATTTGCGGAGCTCTCATACCTGGAGCTGTCTCTGATCTGTGAGCAAACGGCACTGCGGTAAGACGGGGATGCGTTCAATTAGGGCACCTGAAAGACTTGAACACAGAGAAGCCTCGGGTCGAATCCAAGCTGCGCCGTTATCTTAAAATAGCACCTCCTTTCCTCTTCATTAATTCCTAATCTACCTCAACAAGAAGTCACAATGAAGTTAGACTTAATGGTATAGGAATGTGGTTTCAATTTCAAAATCGGCAAATAAGGTTTGATTTCAGTAGCCACAGCAGTCCCCCCCCCATCTCCATCTGACAGGTGAATATTTTATAAACTCATGAAACTTTTTATGCCATCTGTTACCTAAGAGAAAAACAGCAGATACCTAACATATGTGTGAATGTGTAACTGCACGCACGTGTGTGTATTTTCATTTTAATTATTTTTTTATTGTGCTTACAAATTTAGATCGTGTTGACAACCTGTAGGGGCCTAGGTATATAAAACTTTCCTGTAAGATCATACCAAATATTGTAACAAGGTTCATCCATGTCGGTGTTCAATTGCATGATTGCACAATAAATGTCATCATCTTCGTAAGCTCTCACAACTGGAACTGCAGAACAGATCATACCGTCATAAAGATCAAGAAACTGCCGGTGTAACTTTGAGATGAAGTTATTTGGAAGCAAAAAGCAGGAGAAGGTCATAGAAAGGGGAAACGTTGAAACTTTGAGCTTTGAAACTTCCTGGGAGTACAGTTAAGGCCATTTTGTAACAAAATGGAAGAAATGTGGCAAAAGCCAGACATTGCCAAGATTAGATTATCCCACCAAACCGAGCAACCAGATAAAAAGAGCAATTGTCAGAGAAATGACCAAGAGGGCAGCTACAACACAGACAGAGCAGCAGAGCTCATTGGCTTAAAGGGGAGAAACCGCCCAGATCAACAATCTCATCAGCTCTTCACAGATTTGGCCTCTGGGAGAGTGGCTAGACAGAAGCTACCTCAGAGAAAGGCCAACATTAAGTCATGGCTGAAGGTTGCCTGAAGCCATGTGGCCGACTCGGGTGGAAGAAGATTTTATGGCCTGATGTGACTGAAGTTGTGCTCTTGAAAGCAAAGGGCTGGGTGTGGCACAAACCAAACACAGTCCATCATCCAGGTAAATCAATCCCTTCCATTCTATGGGATTGCTTTTCAGCAGCAGAGACTGAGAAGCTGGATACTTGTTGCTAAGCAAGAAGAATGGAGCCCAATATGGACAAATCCCAAACTGAGAACATATTTCATGCAAGAGATCTGCGCTTAGGGTGAACATTTACAAAATAAGGTCAGTTAGTCAGGAGTAGTCTGAAGATCATTAATTAGTGGTGGTGTGTCGAGCACACTCCAGTCCAGTAGGTGGCAGATTGCACTGACAACTTTTTGAAAACCGCCATTAAATGCAAGAAGCCTACTGTTATTTTGTGCAAGAATTTTACAGCGTGTTCAAAGGAAATCTGTTGGAAGACATGGGGGCCAAATACAGTTTATCCTGCTGGAGTGTCTTGCCTTGTAGTGGGCCAATCACAGATAACCTCATCCACCACCTAATCCAGTCAAATTCACTTCTTTTGATCAGTACCTCTGTGTTTCATCTTCTACACTGGGAGGGTCAAAATGCAGTAACCTTGTCAACCTCCCCGGTCAGATTCCCTCTCTTTGATATGCAGTACCTTTGTGTGATATCCTCTACCCCCATCTCAGACCAACTCCACCTCCACCTAAATCTAATGCCCCCCATTTCCTGTGATGTGTTCTCTATTCAAGGCAATGGCCATTTTGTCCTTTGTTTCCTTTGAGGAACAGGGTGTAAGTGTTGACCTTCTCCCTCAGTTGTTGGTTTTTGTTGATCAGTACCAAGAGAACAGACCCACTAGTTACATTACTATATTAAACAATCTATTTTAAAACCAAAGAAGTGCCTGCATTTATTTTTCTACTTAAAGTATGGAGGAATAAATTGAACTCCCATTAATATCTACATTAGTGATATCATGCGAAGAGTCAAGTAAGTGTGAAATTGATAGAGATTTGATAGCTGAAGCTAATGTTTGCCGAAGAAAATACCTACAACAGAAGCTAACATCTTTCAGTTACAGTTTAACTAAGTTTTATTTAGTTACATATGTTTTTAGCTAGCTAGCTAATGTTGGCAACAATATTGCAATTACATGCCAAAAGATCGTTTCAAGTAGCAAGCTTTGCTCACAGGTGTGTGGGCCAACACAAACTACATTGTTTCAGCGCAAGCACGGCCATTTGGCATAATAGAAGCTACATTTCGGGCAATGGCTTCTTTTTTTAAATGATATTTGACAAAATCGATGGCTCAGTTCAGCTCTCATTTACTCTGAATGGGGAGGAAATGTCTTCTGGAACCTGTCGGAAAAGAAGGGTGCATTGCCATTTATGAAGCCATACTCTTCAGTTTCTCTGAGAGATTGCTCCCCCTGGTAGTACCCTGGGTTCGGCTCAACTAGGCTTACCTAGTCTCGTCTTCAAAAGGTCTCAAAACTTTATGACTCACTAGGCCTTAAATTAAGCCAGGTTAAGGCAATTCAAGAGCCTATTAAATACCCTTCTGACCTCTCAGGATGTTGTGTTTACTCTCAATAACCATGGACTGTCAAAGCAGCTGACTGCCGGGGAACTTGAAAATAAGGATAATTAACTCTTACAGAGCAGAGGAAAGCAATGAAAATATATCTAAATGCTCCCAGCTGGGAATTTCCACTGTCAGAAACATTAATAAGTAATGGAAGTTAAGGAGAATTGTTGAAGTTAAGCCAAGATCTGGAATGCCAAGAAAATCTCAGACAGAACTGCTCGTAGACTGGTCACATATGCAAAGCAAAATCACATCGCAAATGACCTGCGAAAAGATTTTTTGACATTATAGTAGTGGTGCACCAGGCCACTGTGCAGCATTGCTCACACAAAAATTATCTTCATGGAAGAGTTGCCAGAAGGAAACTTTTCCTGCGAGCTCATCACAAAAGTCGACCTCTGAAGTATCCAACTCAACACTTCGATAAGCCAGAGACTTTTTGGAACAAAGTGCTGTGGACTGAAGGAACAAAAATGGAACACTTTGGCCACAACCAGCAAGAATTTTTTTTTAGAAAAACAGGAGAAGCGTTTGAAGAAAAGAACACATTGCCAACCGTAAAGCATGGGGGTGGATCTATTGTGCTTTGGGGTTGTGTGGCAGCCTGTGTCACAGGAAATATTGTGCGAGTAGAAAGGAAGAATGGATTAAACTAAACAAATAATAAATATTGAAAACCTGTGGGGAGTTCTCAAACATTCAGGGCATACAAAAACACTACAGAATATTTCTCTACTAGAAGGGTTCTGCAAGGAAGAATGGGAAAACTTCCTGAAGTAAGAATAAAAAGATTTCTTAGCTGGCTACAAGAGGCATTTATTTCTGCCAAAGGAAATGTTACTGACTGATTGACAGGGTTGCCAAACTTTTGCCACATGCTGAATTTACTGTTTTATTTTTTCAGTATGTTAAATTTAGCAAGTAAAAGTAATTGTGCATTAAAAGTAACAGAAATATGTCATGTTTACATTTCTTCCCTGCAGAGGTTGCGATTCTTTACACTTACCCTTAAAAAATAACTTAATCTTGACCAGGGCCCTGTTTCACAAAGCAGGAGTTAGCTGCATAACTGCACTGAGGAAAACCCATAAACCTCCCAAATATGGCCTGAAGTAAAAAAAATTAAAAAAAAAAAAAGCTGTTCAAGGTGTTACTCAGTGCTGTTATCAAGGTAACTAAGTAATCATGCTTCATGGAACAGGGCCCAGGTGGCCCCAAATTTTTGCATAGCAATGCATTTTCAGAAGAACGTTTCATGGATATACTGCCCCTTGAAATTTGGCTCACTCGGATTGGGAAATTATCTTGCGTCATTGAGAGTCCAAGGTTTATGTCAGTACAATAAAACTGCTCTCGAAATTGAATAGGACAGTTTATCACATTCTCACATAGCACTTCATTTGACAGTGGGAAGTTTCAGTGCTGCTTCAGGGTTATGTGTGTGCTTCACAATGGGGTGCTCTTTATTTTTTTTACGTTGTTCTTTCTCTTCTCAGATAACAATTATTTTTTACGTGGTTTCATCTGTCTGTGCCCAGCATCATACCCATACACAAATAACTGGAGCCATTCTCGGTCCGTATATCCAGCCATTTTTGTTGAAAAAGCAAAAAGATATATTCAGATTTTTTTGGATGAATATAATGATGATTGGGACCTCATGAGATCATGTTTAGCAGAAGCACCCGAGGCCAGATCATGGCAAGATTTTGACCTTATTTTTTACGGTATTACTAATATCCTTCATGGCCCTTCTCTCCTCTTCACGCATCTTTTTATTGTGCTGCTAAGCGCTTAAAGTTCACGAGGTTATATGAATCCTATATTATGATTCAGAGGATTATAATAATTATAATTGTATAATCATAATCAGGGCTCCGATTACTGTGGTAAATGTGGTTGTGAGAATTCCGATCATGAGCGTAATGATGTTGTTGTCGTATGTTGATATGTATTGTTGTTGTTATGGTAATCACCTGCTTCTCTCCGCTGGGGCGGCGGTGAGAGAGCAGCAGCTCGACGGCGCCCACCACCTCCTTGCGTATGGCGTAGAGGAGGGCGTCGCCCACGTAGACGCCGTGGTTGAGCAGGAGCTCCATCACCTCCAGGTTCTCGTTCTCGATGGCGATGAGGAGGGCGCTGCGGCCCAGCGGGTCCATGCAGTTCACATTGATGTTGTAGTAGATCTCCGCCTCCTGCAGGGCGTGCTTGACGCCGGCGTAGTCGCCCTTCTCCACCGCCGTCAGGTAGGCCTTCTCCTCGGCCGAGAGCTCCGCCTCCGCCCGCACGATCTGCAGCGGGATGCGGTCGCGGTACGGCGAGTAGTTCACCTTCTTGTAGTAGAGCTGCGCCATCGGATTCATCTGTGCCAATCACCCACCGGACAGGAGCCAGCTGCGGACGGGAGGAGGCACGAGGGAGGGAGGGAGGGAGGGATGGAAGAGATGAGGGTTTCAGGCAGGAATGAGCAGAAGAATAAATAGGTGGAATGTAGAGAGTAAGAGAGGAGAAGGGAGGTGATGTGGAAATAAAAGACAATGATTGAGTGAGAAAGGAAGGAGGGAGGTGGATGGGGGGATGGGGGAAGGAGGGCAGAACACAACTTCAGTCAGCATCGCTTTATTACTGTGTCTTCTGTTGCACTACAAATTTGTTAATTTTCCTTTAACATACAATTTTTTTTTACACGCTTGAGACTGAATTGATTTCTTTTTGCAGTAAGAGTCATCATGCAGTGCAATGCTAATAACACTAAGGACACCAATGACTATTAACACTGCAGAAACACATGGCTTAGCCTCTCCCCCTCTATGTGACCCTGTTTTTGTGATGTGCTTGCTGTTTGTTTCTGTAAGCTTGTTATTTTACTGGTCTCATTAGCACAATTGGTCAGGACACCCCCCAATCCCCCCCCCCCATCACTCTTTCTCTCTCTCTCTCTCTCTCCATCTCTCATTGCCTGCCTGCAAAACTGATGAACAGTCTTGTGACTAGTGTGGTTGAATTAGAAATGCAGATCACTGCAGATGGTCTTTCCCCCTCACACACACACACACACACACACACACACACACACCTACCTCCTCCTGACTTCATAAAAAGCCCCCTGCACTCATTCTTAATTAAGGCATAGCTTGTAAAAGTAGGTAACTGTGAACGTATTATGAATTTGTTACAGAGCATGAAGCTTCTTTCTGAAAATCTTTTTCATTTTCACATAATTACACACATATACACATCCACAGCACCTCCGCGTAATAATTTACCTCTTTATCAGTCAGCTATTATGTCATCAGATGAGTATTCCATTTCTGATCAATGTAAAAAAAATTTTTTTTTAAAACCTAGCTTATTATACAACAGCTTCAATGCAATGTCTACCAATTGTTTTGTATGATGTAAGGTCAATGTATCCATTAAGCCCACATTAATTTTTTTATTTTAATTAAGAAAAAAAAAATAGTGCTGTTGAACGTTTTGACTAATTCATCAACAGTTGCATGACAGCTTTTATTCTAAGCCAATCAGATTCATTGTTAGTGATTTATGCATGGTTCTGCACACATACATCCCGACGAGCATTCTGAGTATTGGCAAAAGCTTTGCTCTGGAGGAAACCTTTGGAAAATGGCATTTTTTAGGCAATTTCTTTGTTTTCAATGGTAGGTGCTGGCTTTTAGTGTGACATTAAGAAATTATTTTGATATTTGTAAATGACATCAGATCACACAAACATCTTAAATTATTTTTAAAAAATGGGTTCTATGAGTTGGCAATCATACCTTATGTCACAGTAAAAAGGCAAGTGACAACTGTAGCGCAACAACATAATAGATGTCTATGTAACATATGCACATTTTTTGAAAAGCAAATAACGTACAAAATAATCTAATAATACAAGCCATGTACAGTGCTATGTTTTAATAAAAAATATTAAATATGTTTGCTAGAATTTATTTTTGCGTTTATTATTATTATTATTATTATTATTATTATTATTATTATCATTATTATTCCATAATAATTTTCTTTACTATACACATATTACAAACACAAGTAAACATGGTAAACAATAAACAAAATCTATTTATTTTCAGACAGGAGATGCCTCAAACTTGCAAAAGTTACAGTTTGTGTCACTAATCGTCTGAGAGTCATGCATAGACAAAAACATTAGTGACATAACTTACTGAGACTAGCATTCTTAGTAGCTAGTCAAAATAACGGTTACTAGTGTTTTAAATGTACCATGTGGTATAATTTCTAGCTCTAGAAAATCCATCTTTTCTCTGATAAATGAAAATGTTTCATGAGTAACCTGCTACTGCGTACAAATATCAAGACATTAATCTCATGTCAAAACCCAATACCTGCAAAAGAAAATATCTGAAAAAGCAGATTAAAGGTCATCTGCACAGAAAATCTTTGGTACAATTTCCAAAATTCCCATCATGAGAAAAAAACCTGACACTGACAAACTAAATGTGAAACTGTGATCAAATGTATAAAAACAATTGCTACCTTGTGTTTTGTGTTTTTTAGGTAATTAATTATGTCTTTATACAATGAAAGCATCCAAGGAGTTAAACTACTATTACATACTTTTGAGATGAAGCTCATAATGACATATGTCAGTTGACTTATGCTCAGTGTGATAGCGTTATGACAATTTATTCCATGGCACCATCTTGTCATGATATTATGACATGTTATAAAAAATCTAATATTTAACTGATTCTCCTCTGGATTTTCTTACATTCTTCTCACTGGATCCTTGCCTGCTAGATATTTAGTATTTTCAAATACATAAAGATGGGGAAGTGCCGACGAATAAATTCGCAATGACACTGAAATCGCATTGGATTCCACATTTCACCCATGTTTTTTTGTTATTGTGCTCAATACAAAGTCATGTCTTTTTTAAAGTGTGTTAACACCTTCCATACACTTCTTTCAGAGCTACATTTTCTCAGCATGGCCTAGCCAGCATTGCTGTTTGATACAGTTCTCAAGGTTTTATTGAAATGGACAATCCAAAATGTGAACTAAATGTAAAAATTGTTTCAATTGGTTTAGTATTCTGTTATTTTCGTTTATCTTCTTTCATGTTTTGGTCCTCCATCTTTAAAGAAATGTATCATACTGAAATTCAAACGATTGAAATGATTTTCGCTAGAGGCTTTCTTAATAGAGCACCCACTTTTGCATGTATATTCTTAACATTGCTTTCTATGAGGCATTTGTTCAGGCACATTGATATGCCTTGGATTGAATGTAGCAGGATAAAGCTAGCAAGCTAAGTAATTTTATTCAATTGTTAAAACGATTTCATTTAACATCTTGGTGCTCATACCATATTCATAATCATAACCTAAATCTCCATGAAATTTCTTTTGCAATGAGAGTTTAGCAGGTTTAAATGTTGACAGTAGTAAAGGCGTGATTTTGGCAAGCATTATTTGTAAAAAATTAAATTAAATTGAAATATATATGCAATAATGTCCAAGCCAGAGTAGTTATCACATTCAGTTGTTACGTTTTCTTTTTACTCATATTTCATTGTTTCTATACTTAACTGTGTCAAGAAGGACACTCATGCATAAATCAATACAGGTAATGGGGGCTATTATTTTCATTTTGTTTTTTATTACAATATTCATTGTGAAGGCATAAAGGTGGCTCTCCATTTCCATGTCTTTGATCTGTAAAACGTATTGTGAAAATGGTCCAAATGGAAGAAATGAAGATACTACTCAGGGGGTTAAATACAAGAACAACAGATAAGAACTGACAAAGGAGACATCTTGTGATGTATGCCTGGCATGCTTAAAACTCCTGACCTTGTGACTTGGGAATCATGTGACTGGTGTTTCAGCCCTCATCCTTAAGCCTTTCACATAGGTTCTCTTATCTCAGAGATTCTCAGACGAACAGTGCAGGTGCACAGCCAATTAAATGATGAAGGATTAATTATACAAAAGCTTGTCGGCACAAGTCAACATCATGATGCAGTTCGAGGTAAGTGTCAACAAAGTGGAGTTTGGTTGTGTCAACAACATCCAGAAAAATGCTTACTGGAGACAGAGTGCAGCAATAGCCACCTGGTTTGCTGAACACCACCATTTCATATGTCAAAAACATCAGAAGGGAAAACTGAGGAAAACCTCTGGGATCCCACTTTGTGAAAAACAAAAAGAACATCTTAGACAGGTGATATACTGTTATTTAGTATTCCATATTTATCAGCACCTTACCCGTAATCATATGTGGAAATGCTGGAAATGCAATCATTTCTGACCAACAAATTATAATAATAATAATTCTGCCAATATGCAAAAAAAGAAGAATGAGATTATCTAAATACTACCTGGTAGCATATTTACTGTTGTGGACAAGTCTCCAGATTTTAAAGATCAAGGTATTCTGCATAATTCATTTTGCAAGAATGGAATAAGTAACCCGTTAATGCAGAAGATATCATGAAACGTATAAAATTTTGTTAGACAAGTCTCATGAAGATTTGACTGCTTAATCATCCATCCATGATCTATACCCACTTATCCTAGTCAGAGTCGCGGGGGGTGCTGGAGCCCACCCCAGCATGCATTAGACAAGAGGCAGGAATTCACCCTGGACAGGTCACCAATCAATTGCAGGGCAACTGCTTAATCATTTACATGTAATCCCATTTGTTCTCTTCATGTACTATTTTTCATAACTTTTTATCAAACTTCTTGTTTTCCTTCCCCCTAAAATAATATCCGTGTTATATATGTGAGAAGGGTGGTAATGTGTGCAAGGCCAGTTCCAGCTTCTTACCACAGCCTGCAGATCTCTCTTTTATTATGTGTTTGCTTCTTAGATCTGTGTTCTTTTTGTGCTAATGAAACAAAAAAATGTTTAGTGCTTTCCAAATTCGGTGTTTCTGACTTATAATGTCCACTTTGTGGTCTTTGTGGGTAATGTACGGTGCATAAATTCCCAGAAGGCATTGGGAAGGCATTCACTGTCTAAGCAGGAATCTCAAAGAGAAGCAACTGCAATTTTTTCAGAAAAATTATCTTTCAACATCAACACAAATGGTCGATCAAATATCTAATTATTTTGATGTGGAAAAAAGTACTTCTTCAAATGGACAAGTATTTGTATATGTCCATGAAGGAGGAAAACATAAATCAACTGATATTGATTAAATTCACATAAATAAAGAAATACATAAATAAACCTATATAAGTATTGGATCAACATAATAGATATTTCTTATTCACCTTTTTTCATTTTTATGTTTTCCTATTTTTACACTGCTGTTTTGAGTTAGTGTCATTTTGAAATATTTCTCAGTGTTTGGTAGCAATAGTTTTCCTCTTGATTTTAATTTGGTGCACTGTCTGTTCATCCAGTTGAGCAGAACAGTAAGTGATAAAAAGTGTCAGTGCACATATGCTTCAAAATCAGTCCACATACTTAGCGGCTTCACTCGTGGTAATTATGATTAATTGAGATTATTAATGTACCGCCATGGAATAATTGTTTAAAGGAGAACCTCGTGCTAAAATCAATTTTTAATGGTAAATTGACCTGTCCTCCAATAATATGGGGGAAATAAATGCACCAGTTACAACACATTAATCTTCAAGTTATCGCTCTTGAAAGATCTGCCCAAATCCGGAGGACCCCAACACCACACTGAGTGTAGTAGCTGAGTCATAGCTGACTCACAGGGTTGTGTTTAAGATGCCGGACATGGCAAGGAAGATGTGTAGCAAGCTGCAAAATCGAAAACTGCTTTTAGTAAACCTACCAGCAGTACCTGGTGCAGTTAAATTCAGAACAATTACACACAATGATAGTTTAGTTTACCTTCAAGAAGAGGATTGATATGAGAATGTAGTAACTGTGCACTGCTGTGCATTCAGATACAAATGAAGTCAGGCATTTCTGTAGACCCTGCACACTACTTACATATGGTGTCATGACAGTATAGTACCATACAGAAACAATATACTATAGTTGCATGCAAAGATAATTATGTTTCATGACAGATAATACATTATTATCACACTGCGCATGATGAAATGGTGAAGTGGCATGAGCATTATAGGTTCTCAAAATTATAAAGGATGTAACTAATATAATTATGTGTAATAGGCATTCATTTCTGCAGGAAAATAATTTAAATAATCAGTCTAATGGTGTATTTAAAAAAATGAACCATTAGAAAATCCATAAAAGCAGGCGGTAGAAATTTTACACATTTTTTACATTGATGTTATGTTATCAGTTGGAATTATTGCATAGTTGATCAGAAAGTAATTAATTTTGTCACTGCCCACCTGATAACATTATATTTATTATAGATGTATTACTTTTCACTGGTATATCACATTATTACAGAAAGAAATGTGGTGAATTATTTCAGTATATGACAGTTATTATGCCAACATGAAATTAATTGGCCTTGCTTCTCATGGGCAATGACATCATGCACTGCTAGGAAGCACAGGCTGTGACTGTATGTGTTTTTCACACTGTGGATCATAATGACAGAACAAAATAGAAAGTCACTGTTCTCAGCGAGACGACAGTAGATTTGTCATCTGCAAAATAAAACTGCCACTGGCAGCGGGACAAACCTGCCACTGAAATAGAAAACCTTTCGACTGCGATATCCCATCTCTGGGGTTCAGGTCACGGTACGATGGGCAACGAAAGGGAATCTTTAAAAGACTGTTTCTATCATGTGAGAAGCAATAGCCCACAGATAATAAGACATCAGTGAACACAATAATGGTAGATTCAATAAGAAAACACATTGGCTGTACTATAAGATTTTCATTTCTACCCTAATTTGGCTCCCTAGTTTTAACTAATTAGCAGCTCAACAAGACCTCTAGATATTGAACGAGATGGGTTATGTAAGGGTTGGAGTGACAACCTGCAGAATGGTAGAGTACCAGGAACAGGGTTGGGCACCACTGCTAAAAGGCAGTTTTAAGAAAGATCCAAGATCCAAGATACAAAAATCATTGGATATAAAATATCTCTATTTTACTTTTATGTATATAACTAGCTAGCTACCGACAAACACTTTTGTTTCTTAGGAACAACCATGAAAACAGCCTGCACCACAGTAGAAATATCAGCACTCAAAATGTACGTATGTCAATACAGAATTAAAATCTACAGTGTGAACTCCACGTTGGGAGCAGTGAACATTGATTGCATGTGCTGTTGGTTGCACTGCAGGTGCATTATGGCTGCATACATTGTTAGTTTGTAGCTGTGCTGTTGGTTGCTGGTGCATTATTACTGCGTCCAATTAAAGTGACACTGAATGTGATTTACCTGTTGCATTCACCAGGTGTAAATGCGAGCGCTGAAAGATAAGATTAGGGCTGTAAATGCTAACAAGATAAATGGCACAATTAGTGTGCCTCTTTGTCGGTGGTGTGCAGCTCATTTTAATTTGTGATGCAGGTTCTGAGGTGACAGCGGGGGAAATGTGTTGTGAGGATAAGGAGAGAGAAGGAGGGTGGAGAGAAAAAGAAAGAGAAAGACGGAGAAAGAGCGGTGGATGAACGTGCCTCTCTGCAAGCTACTGCAGCATGTCTCAAACTGTTTATTTCAATCTTCTCCTCCCGCTTGCACCAGACCCACATTACTCTGGTGGCGCTTAGTCATGACTGAAGGCATAAGGGGGTATCCATGGAAACAGTGGAACCACACAAGCCTCACATCAGTGTGGTGGCAGCTGAGATACTACCCTCCAGTGAACTCTCCCTCTTTCCCTCTTTCTCTTTCTCTCGTTCACTCCGTCTGTCTCTCCCTCTTAACACATAGTACTGTAAGGCATGCAATACAACGCTGACGCTCAAAAAAACCACCGTGCCGACATCACAGAACCTTTCCCGAAGAAGAAAGTGCCACCGGCAGGGTCCGCTTTGCTCTTGAACGGCATGTTTAGGCTCTGTGTTCTCTGCTGTTGACCCGAGACCAAACCGCTCTCTAAAATGTCTGTACGGCTGCACACGGGTGACTAAACCACTCCCCCAAAACACGTCTCGGTGCGGGTACAGACTAATGAGCGAGAACAGCCTTTGTCGAAGGGAATAGACAGACAGGCACGTTATTCTGTATGTGAGGTAATAATACATTTCAGATCTTAATAAATCAACATCTGGACCTGCAAACAGCAGCTAATATGATAAGACAAACGACAGGTCTGCAGGTCTACTGCAACAGATGGTGGCAGGTGATGAAAAAATGCTCCTTGACTCCTGACAT
This sequence comes from Anguilla japonica, assembly GCA_025169545.1. Classification (NCBI taxonomy): domain Eukaryota; kingdom Metazoa; phylum Chordata; class Actinopteri; order Anguilliformes; family Anguillidae; genus Anguilla; species Anguilla japonica. The sequence continues at coordinate 30,363,992 of CM045891.1, read as the reverse complement.
TTAACTCTCTCCTAAGAAATG